>JAOEHX010026818.1:0-14832 GCA_025448015.1 Bolborhynchus lineola | reverse complement strand
TCGCTGGACCATCTTTGTTGTCTTGCTATGTTCTTTAGTAGCCTGTGCTGTGCCTTCATCCTTGATTTAAATTTATCATGACACATTTTTAAACAATAGCAGGAAACCTCACTTATGCCTTTAATTATAAAATGGTGTTATAAAATTATATCCACATTTTACTTTTGGCAGTTGGCAATCCTCATTTAACATAAATAACCTTTCTTGGCCTCCGCAGTTCTCTTTGGTTGATTTCAATGCTTACTGTATGTAATTGATATAAAAACACAAGGTTTAGGAAGCAGTTATTGGAACTTGTTAAAAGAAGTAGTCAAGTTCATAAACGCAGTCATTTTGCTATGTTACATGCCAAGAGAATTAATAATGTACATTGGGGAATAAGGGAGAAATTCTGGCTTTTTAAAGCAAGACTGATGTAACTACAGTATTCCACTCCTATGTTAATTGTTTGGCTCCCAAACCCATGGCTTTGTTTCTCTTCCACCCACAGCTGCTTCCAATATTCCTCTAAAACACTGACACATCCATCCACACACATCCACATTATATGCAGACATCCATTTTTAACTCCACATATGCGCTAACACCAAAACAATTCTGTTGTTCTCTGTTAAAGAACAAGAACAAATATGTTAACCTTGTGTATAAATAGAAGGAAAAGACAACCTCATCACAAGAGGCTGTTCACAGAAGGCTGAAGTTTAGCAATACTAGAGATGAAGCTACTTCAAGTCACTTCCCCAAGCAGTTCACACGAAGGGGCTGATTTTCAACTGAGTTTGCACAAAGTCAGCTTTGTCTGTCCCACTTTTGCACTGGTACATGAACATGTAAGAGAGCTACTCATCTGCATGAGCAATTAAGGAACTCCAACATTGAATCCTCTGATGCACAATGATCACACAAGTGTATGAAGAGTCCCCTGTACATAATGCAGAGAGACACTGTCATTTGAAAAACTGAAGCTTAATATTAAAATGAAGCACCTTAACTTGTATTTGACCATCATCTGGTGCCCTCAACATGAGAGGGACATGAAGCTGTTGGAGCACGTCCAGAGGAGGCCACAAGGACAATCATGGGACTGGAGCACCTCCTGTATGACGAGAGGCTGAGAAAGTTGGGGCTGTTCAGCCTGGAGAAGAGGAGGCTGCGGGGAGACCTCAGAGCAGCTTCCAGGGTCTAAAGGGGCAACAAGGATGCTGGAGAGGGACTCCTCACTGGGGACTGTAGTGATAGGACAAGGGGTGATGAGTTCCAACTGAAACAGGGGAAATTCAGGTTAGATATAAGGAAGAAGTTCTTTACTGTGAAAGTGGTGAGGCACTGGCACAGGTTGCCCAAAGAAGTAGCAAATGCTCCATCACTGGCAGTGTTCAAGACTGGGTTGGACAGAGCCTTGGGTGGCATGGTTTAGTGCGAGGTGTCCCTGCCCATGGCAGGGGGTTGGAACTGGATGATCTTAAGGTCCTTTCCAACCCAAACCATTCTATAATTCGATGATTCTATGTTATTTTTAAGCTTTCATTTGCTGATTTATCTCAAATCTCAAACAAAAAACAGTTTAAGACACAAGAAGAGGACTTCATGCTGTCTGCATCAGCATCAACCACCTCAGATCTCAACAGGGATGTGTCCCACAGACCAAGTCACCCAACAGGACACAACCACAGCACAAGACCATGTTTGTGGATTGACAGAGATCTGTGATGCCATGGATTGTCATAACAAGTGCCAGATGTGGATGGCTGGAAGCAGAGGCAGCTGGGGAATTCAGAGGAAAGCCGAGATGCTTAAAATGTACGTGCTGTCAGAAGTAGGATGGGAGAGCAGGACAGAGGGGCCAGATGTGGGAGCCTCACACAGAAAGAGAGAGCCTGGACAGGCCTGCAAGACAAAGCTAAATGGAATCATTAAGCAAATGAATGTTTCAACTATGGGCCAGTGCCCTGGGGTAAATACTCAGCTTTAGGAGAATGGAAGAGATAAATACTTTTTCTGCTTTCTCTGACATACCCACCCCAGCTATTTAACACATCCAAACAGTAATGTAGATGAGATTTGCTTAGTCAAGGGCGTAAGAACCCTTCAATCATATACTGAGATAGGTTCTTAAGCTTAATAACCTGAAGACTGGTTAAGACTAGTTTGTAACCAGCCTCTAAAGCTTAATAACCTTAAGACTGGTTCTTAACCAGTCTCTTAAGATTAAGAGCCTTAAGGCTGGTTAAGACTGATTCTTAACCAGTCTCTTAAGCTTGATCAGGTATGACTATTCCTTCTATCCCTTTCCAGGGAACAGGGAGAACACACCAATATTGTCAAAAGTGTCTCTCATCTGTAATTTGCCACTTCCAACCCATGCTGGAAGCAAGAGACAACCTGTGCCTTTGCCCTCTCATTAAACCACTCAGCCAGGAAAGCTCTGGGATTTCAAGAACTTCCTGCATTCTCCCATCTTAACCATGCACGGACAGACATGACCCAGTCCCTGAGACATAATAAAGTTTATTAATTAAATCAATCTGAGATGTTTTAATTCTTCCCCAGCTACACATCTACCCACACAGCTACAATATCTATTTCAACCCCTTCGAACCCATACCAAGCCAGCTGAGCCGTACCGACTTCAACTGCCCAAGAGAGGGGCCACATCAGCCCTGCTACCTGTAGAACACAGGAGGTCCCAAAGCCAGTGCTGATTTCTGGTTTCAGCCTCGAGTGCCCTCTTTCGTCCTCGGGCATTGCCTGGCTTGTGCAAGTGTTCAAACCAAACCTGACGAAACAGTGTAAAGGGAACACGTTGCTTTTCCCTGTCTGCCAGTCCCTGAGGTCCAGCGAGGAGGCCACACACACCAATATGTCTTTGTCCCTCCCACAGTGTTTCTGAATAAATAGGAAGCTGACCACCTACCAGTGGAAGCAATCACTTCAGAGGACACTGAGACTTTTGGGACTTGATGCTTCCCAATGCAAACTTTCAGTTTGCTATTTTTATTGACAGGGTCATGCTTCCTCCTCACACTTCCTACTGCTATTTGCAACGTTAATACTTTAACCTTATAATTAGGGATGGTCATATTTTGTGGAACCTGAGGTTTTGCAAACCTCTTGAATTTCTTGGGGGGGGAAGCAGGAAAAGGAAGCTACAAAGAACGAAGCTCACCACATCTTTCCTTCTAAGCCGGTGACATTCTTTTCCTTTGTGAAAGGAGATTCAGGCTTTTTCTTTTTAGCCATCAGATTTTTCTGCTTAAAGACCTATGTCCAGCACTTGGTCTAGATGCACTTTTGAGGCCAAGCCCTAATTATTGCAAATGGTCAGTGTCCCTGATACCAGTGCTATCAGTCTGTACCAACAACCAGCCCCAGTGCGCCCGCCTCTTTCCTTGCAGGGAAAGGGGAAGATCAGTCTCACTGAGGAATTCACCCATCATCCTGCAGATATCAACTAATACTACTTCTTTTTAAAGGAAGCAAACAATTGGCTTTGGCAGCATTCAGGAGGCATCTGGGCCACAAATCCCAAAGGAGAACTAATCCATCAGAAGAGTATTCAGGCTCTTACTTTCATTTAAAAGCAGATTCCATGCAAATAAAAAAAAGGCATCACAGCAGAGAAACTTGGGCTTCCTGACTTAACCAACAACTGAAATCAAACCCCAAAGCCACATCCTCAGCTAATATAAATACGGTGCAACTGAAGCTGATAGAGCAAAGCCTGTCAAACACATCCCAGCCCTGCTGTAATCCTCTTTAACAGCACTGAGGCAGAATAACGTTCCTAACGCATAAGAGACGGAAACAGCATTGCTCTGGTTGCACGCTTCAGATAGGAAGCCACAGCTTGGGGGTTGCAGTGGTATCAAGGCAGTTTTCATTCAAGTACTCATTAGGAACAAAGTAATGGATGATGGCAGGCATTACAAGTGCTGAAGGAGAAGCAGGACAAGGAGTATGGTCACTGGCTCAGTATCAAAGAATTGAACCCTCCCCGTTGGCCAAACAGTCTCAGAAGTCAAAAAACATTTCAATCAAAGTCAGCTTAAAAGCTTCCTTCTCATCTTCACTTTAAAACTTCACAGTGAATTAAAGGATTGTTCTACTATAGTGAACATCAGAAACATTTTTAAAGCATCAAGTATTTCGCTTTCATATTATTTTTCTTTAGCAAATAATTTAACAAAATTGAAGTGAATTCACAAAAAACCAAAAACCTGAATCTCTATTTTTACTCTTGGAGGGAGGTGGCATTTTTGGGGCTGGTTTGTTGGGCTTCAGCAAACAAGCTATTTATGCCCTTTGACAGTTCTCTAAGTCAGAAGGCTCACCTCCTACAGAAGACATTTGACTGAACATAGAATCATGGAATCATAGAATCATTTGGGTTGGAAAGGACCTTACAATCATCCAGTTCCAACTCCCTGCCATGGGCAGGGACACCTCACACTAAACCATGTCACCCAAGGCCTTGAACACCACCAGCGATGGAGCATTCACAACTTCCCTGGGCAACCCATTCCAGTGCCTCACCACCCTCACAGTAAAGAATTTCTTCCTTATATCCAATCTAAACTTCCCCTGTTTCAGTTTGAACCCATCACTCCTTGTCCTATCATTACAGTCCCTGATGAAGAGTCCCTCCCCAGCATATGTTGTCAGTACAGAGTACAGCTGATGACACATAAATAAGGACTGTTTTTCCAGGTCCATCAACACCTCAGAGCACTCACCCTGTTGTGTGCATGACTCTCCACCTGTAGGGACTCCCATTTCTCACTGGTCCAATGAGGATTGCTTTCTATTAACAGGTTGATTCCCCAGCTCCCACCTCCACACCTGATAACACGGAATGGCTGAACAAACCCAGTTTTTCCCCCCAATCTCTCTGCAGCAGCATTATCCCACTGCTGCCATCGAGAGGAACCCACGCACAGATTCCTTTTTCTCAAAGCCATGTTTTAATCCCTTCTTAATTTCATTCTCTGCCATGTTTCCTGCTTATCCCTTATGTGCAGGTGAAAGTTGTGCTAGTAACAGATGCATAACATTTCCCTAGGTTTCAATTCCTCCTGCTGATTGCTTATCCAGCATACATAACATGCAGTACCGGTACCAGTCAAGAGCACTTCTACAAGAGGGCTTTATTGGCTGCAAACTGGCATGGCAGAAAGCATTCTGTTCCCAGGACTTGGGTGCTAGTTCAGTTGCAATTTGGTTTCTGAAGTCTCAGAAGTTTTCCCTCTTCAACAAAACCAGGCTCTTCCGTAAGTGTAAAACATTGCCTAAGCATACCAAACCTCTATGACCACCAGGCTAAAGATCCACAGCAAATGCCAAGAGACAGCCTCTTGGAGAGTTTATTGAACAACAATGTCCTCTGCTGGCAGGAACTAGGCTCAGCTTGTAACACTTAACTGCATTGCAAGTTCTGCCCTGTGATTCTGGGGACATCATCATGAATATATCATTAAAGGTCTGAACAGGAAGGAAGACTTAGATTAGATATAAGGAAGAAGCTCTTCTCTGTGAGGGTGCTGAGGCGCTGGCACAGGTGCCCCGAGAAGCTGTGATTGCCCCATCCCTGGCAGTGCTCAAGGCCAGGTTGGACACAGGGGCTTGGAGCACCCTGCTCCGGTGGAAGGTGTCCCTGCCTGTGGCAGGGGTTGGAACTGGATGAGCTTTAAGGTCCCTTCCAACCCAAACCAGGCTGGGATTCATTCTATGAAAATCAACATTAGGATAATTTCAACGCTATTTGAACAATCCTGTCTGGTTCACCTCAGATGAGGGCAGAGGCCTGGGTGTATTCAATACATAAAGCTCTGATGGTTGAAAATAAATGTCAGTATGATCCAAGATAAGCCCATGTGACTTCAAGCTCCAGTGAATGGAGCAGCAACATGGAAATGGAATCCAGATTCTCCCCTCAGCCTTACTGCTTATCCTCCATGCAAAATTTACCCTCAGGCAAATCAGGTCTCTTCCATCTATTCAGATTTTGAAAGTATCACAACAGTGAAGACATCATTTGTCCAGCCAGACATTACCACAAAGAGGAGCGGAGGTGCTTTCAGGAGCACACAAGTGACACAGGAATCTGGGATTTATTTGTGTTAGACACAAATACAAAGAGTATTCAGGTTCTAGAAGAGAAACACAGGCTCTTACCTGACATGGGTGCTCCCACAAACTCCAGCAACAACCTAACTCCTGTTAATCCTCTTCAGACACAGTGGAGTTGACAGCTGCTTTGCTGGGCTCCTCCATGTCCCTGTGTGCTGATTTTGAAGAGCTTACATTTTGGTAATGCTTCCCTAAATGCCTGCTCCAATTCCCATATAAAAACCAGTGCACATGAAAGCCAAGTGTAGTTTTTTATGCACCAGATTGCTGGAAACAGAGGAAGAAAGAAGCAGCCAAAGGGAAATTCTCCATTCTCATTCCTGGCAGGAGCTGCCCGGTGTTCCTCAAACTCCTTCTATGCCTCAGAGAGGCAGCTGCACAATCATATGTGAATAAAGGTTCATGAATCCCAATTATCATCAAAATTAAACATTGTTATAGTTCTAGTTAGTTCTAGGATCTAACTATAACCCTAAAAACACACGATGACACTGACAGAGTCTGTGTCATCAACAGGCATGTTACAATTCAGGAAGGTTAACAAGAGTTATCCAACATATTTATAGGAAGACCAAACACACTTCTGTCCTCAAATTCACTTTATCACATCCCTTGAGGTTTTGAGCTTGGTTGCTCTTTGCAGCTACACAAGCTAGTCTAACAAAAGCCATTACCTGCCCCAGTGAGCTTTGATTCCTTGATATCCTCAGAGTACCACAGCTACAACATCACCACAACAAGAGTTTCTCCAACTTCCTTCAGCAGCCAATGGAAGTCGTCAGTGGAAGAAACCTCCAACACCTGCAATGACTACCCTGTTGCTTAAGAAAGAAGCTGGGCTCAGGATAAGAGGATTCTGAATCAGTGCAGTGGTTTTAAGTGTCACAATGACAGTACTTTGGCAAGGAACAGAGAAAGCTGCACTGTAAGGTTGCATGAGACAGGGTCATCAAAATAAGCAAGCAAATTCCATCACAAAAGAAGAGGAATGACTCCTAAGGATCCTTTAGCTTAGACACCAACCCTATTTATGTGTTTTAAGAGACCATAAATATTTTTATCTGCACTCAGGACACTGTGAGTTTTCCAGTTTCTATATAAAGAAGTCATTTTGGGCAGATCAAAACAATAAAGGCCCAGGACTCCTGGATGACAGATGCCAGGATGTTAGTAACCATAAATGCTTTTCAAATATGGCCCCATCACCATCCCCCCACAGTAGCCCTTTCAAGTGGGAATTACAAATTGCTTACTTGGAGAGGAAATTTCAAACAGGCCACTTATCAAAAAGTGCCAAATAAACCTGTCATTGGGATCGAAGTTACAAACCATTCCTAAACTCTGCAGACATTTCCTGAGCCTGTGAACTCTGATCTTGGCTTCTAATAAACATGACATCAGCTCCCCAGCTCTGCAGACACAAGACACATGACCCACCACTGTTATCGCTTCCTCTTGCAGTTCCTTGTAGGATCTGTTCTGAAGCACAACATCAACGGGAGACTTTCTGTGTAATTCACAATTGGGTTTGGATCAGGTCCTTAAAGGGAGGTCAGAACAGCACAGCATGGCAGCAGTGAGCTGTAAACCTTATTGCAAGGATCTATTTAAAAGCGATCTTGAATCAGAGACCTCAGAGTTTTCCAGGTAAGTGGGTTAAGACAAGACTCCTATTGCCGTCAAAAGACTTACCAAGTACTAACCTCTCATCCTCGAAATGGAATTGAGCCCTTAAGAGCACTGATAAAACACATACACACTGAGTAACACATGGCTACTGAGTAACCTTTCAAAACCTGTTAGGAATGATTACAATATGCTCAAAGATTTCAAACGCTGCAGTAACAGCCACCTTCATTCCCAGAGAAATTCCAGGGAAGGATCACGACAGCTAAAGCTCCACAGTTTACTTTTTCCAGGAAGGCACTTCCTTTGCAACTAAATTTTGGGTTTGAAATTGAAGGTGGAACAATAGATTTAAAAGGAAAGTTCCTGTTTATCTCTGGGCTGGAGACCTGACCAAGGCCCTTCCCTGACCCCAGACAAAATGGGCCATCAGTTCCATAAACTAAGATTCCAATACGCATGGAACTAGGGCCTTTGGGAAAGGCACTTAATAAAACATGTTGTGAGAATCATGCCTTTATAAAGACAATTTGTAAATATTCCATTTGAATATGGAATATTCACCTAGAAACTGAGCTTCTACTCCCCTCTAAAAGGCAGATATTTCTTTCATACCTGGATATGCCAAAAGACTTTAAGATCAAACACAAGTCAGAGCTGGCACAGTACAACACACAATGAGTTGTTAAAAGGCTTCATGATTAACGTACGAAACTTGCTGAAAAGACCTCTCCAAAAGTCTCCAAGAATCCACATGGATGGTAAGGTATAGTAGATGCAGACCTAGAGAGCTGTCCAGAGCCCTGGAAGCGTGACTTGCTGGGGTTTATGTCTGTTATTTCCCCTCTTCCATCCTCATCAGTTCGGAACCTGCAGTTTATAAATGTAGGAAAGTCCTGTTGGTCATTATGGGTCAAAAAGGAGAGCAGCTGCTCCACAGTGTAAACTGACTACCAGCATCTCCAGCCAAGTTTAAAGCAGTTGCACATCAACAGCATTCTAGCACAAAGGTGCTCAAACACCCTCAAGTCACAGTAGCCGTGGCACGTGGGTGAGCCTGCCAGCTGTAACACCAATGCTTGACTCTTCTCGTAGCAGGATATACACCCTGCTATTCACTGGGACACAAAGAGGAGGTCACTCTTTCAAACACATACACAAGAAGACATGAATATGTTATAGATATGTTATATCTACCACTGCCACAAGATTGAGCAGGTCCTTGGGAATCCACAAAGCTCAAAGCCTCTCCATGCTCTCCTATGAGGAAGGGGAAGCCCCTTGCTCCTTAATGCTGGTGCATTTCACTCCAAAAAACTTTTCTTAGGAAGGGAAAAGAAACTCACAGAAGGCACAAGATCCCTGGCGTGTGCATGCTGATGCTCAAAAGAAATTACCCAGTTTGTAGTACCTGATCATTCAGCCTCCTGGCTGCACAGCTGTAAAAACACATGGATTGCCCCAGTAGTAAAAAGGACCAGCAATTCTGTACCAACATCCTGGATCTGCAGCACTTCAGCAGAAATGAAAACAACATTGAACATAGAACTGGACTGCCGAGGAGGGGACTGCATGGGGAGGGAGCTGACTGGAGTTAGTCACAATAGCCAGGCAAAGCCGTGCTCTTGCTAAGGGAGTCAAGTGATCTTTAATGCCCAGGAAAAAGTCGGTGCTTTGGATTGAGTGACTCATGGAGCAATGCAGCACCTCCTACCAATGTGCTGTGGCATTCATACCCAGAAGGAAGTGTGTCAGCTACTGAGTCATGCAGCTCCGAAGGATTGGCTGTCGCCAATCTAAACACAAACTCTGCCCGGCCCTGTTCAGTCCTGACATTACCGTAGCCCAAGGTTAAGCTCATCCCCCAAGAGCTTGCTAAAATAAAAAGCTTTCTGGTTATAAACAAAGTATGTTTTCCAAACCCAGGCTCCTGGGACTGTGCTTGAAAGCCCAGCAATTTCCCTGCACACACATTTAGCCTCCTGACATCAAAGCGCCTGCAATACAACCTGCTGAAGGGACTGGAAGCAAAAGGGATTGGCCACTTAGGAGCAAACTTTAATATAGGAGTGGGACTTGTGTTTTTACACTACTGACCTACATTTGCGATTCCCTGGAGGTAATTTTGCCCAGCCTATAAAAAGGAAGAGCTATAAAGCCAGCTATATTAAGTTGTTATGCAATAGAAAGCACAGCTGCGCTGAACAAAACCAGCCCAGGACAAGAGAAGCAAACAAAAGCCATGGAGTTCTGTGTAGGGAAGACTAATAGGTTTCAGCTAACAAAAGAAGAGACTTTTAATTAACTTGTTCTTATTGAGTGCAAAGATAATTAAATTACAGGCACAACCACGGGAGTGTAATCAGTTTAGAAAAACCCACACACCGACACAAAGGATCTTCAAGATCCATCTCTCAGAAACCAGCTCCACTCCAAGTGCTTTCCTTAAACTCTTCCTTTGTTAAATGCATTCATGTGCTCCTTTTAGAAGATTCTAACTCCAACTCAGTTTAATCAAACCCCTGAAAGACAGCTCCTGATCCAGTTCTTCTGATGCTTCGTGGGTTTAAGATTACTTTCTTCTCTTCATGCAATGACATGTGAATCTCACCTTCCACTTCATCAAGGTGTAGCTCCCTTTCAGCTGCACAGGATGACTTGTATGCAACACAAGGGCTCCAAATGGCAAATAAAAAGCAAAGTGACAAAACAATGAATCTAGGCAGAGCTACTTTTCTACAGTCAAAATACTGGGGTGGGATTTAATTCAGGGGAAGGTACAGCTCACAGCTTGAGATCTCCAAGGCATGATAATGGGAGCTTACCTAATGGTAATGTATTTGTTAGGATGAGTGTGCATCTGTGTCAAATCATGAGGGATCTGCACTGCTCAAACTGCAGTGTTCTTTAGCCAAAACAACAGCCCACCTTTCCAGTGACAGAAAAAGTCACTCATGGTTTGAACCATGAAGGTCCAGCAAAGAGTTTGCATCAGGCCAAAGCACAGAGGATTATGTTCAACAGGACCAGTTATATCAGAAGTCGAGCTTAAAACTTCAGTGCTTTGCAAAACTAATACAGAATACATAAGCTTACCCTTAGGAATAAGGGCTCCTCTTAAGAGGAACTCAGCAAGGAAAAGAGAAGCCACTGATGGTGTGCTCCTTGAGCTCTACCCAAACACAGTACAGGTGCTCAGAGCAGAGCTCCTCCACAAGCAGCCACAAAACCACTGCACACAATTGCCTGGTAGAGATGAGAAGACAAGACAAGAAGGTGGCATTTTCCATCTGAAGGGAATTAGTTGGAATAGCATCTGCCAGCTTGTAACACCCCAACCAGAGATGAGTCCAACAAACTCCTCCTTCACCCTTAATAAATACCACACTAAAGAATGAATGACATAAACCTGAAACCACCACATCCTCAAGCTCTCCTGCCATCTGTACAGTGCAGCTGCACTGGTCCTAATGCCAGACAACCTCACTGAGGAGTTGTGTCCCAGCAATTTCAGGCCTCTTACAGGGATATGTTCTACATGAGCAACAGGTTCCACACTTTGGCTTAAAAAAAAAGCCAAATAAAGGTTGCTCACACCATTTAATGAACTGCAATACCTGGTGTTTATTAAACCCTGAATGTGGTGCCAAGCACACCCACCACGGCAGAAACCTTCAGCGCTTGTTGGGCTCAAACCAGTAATAACATGGAAATAAATACAAACTCATCATTCCTTGATGGGGGGCAGAGGTGTCATCGTGGATCTCACTTCTGTATCCCAATCAAGGGCAAAGAGGAAACTCAGGCAGGAAAGGCAAGCTGTCCTCAGAGCCCTAAATCAGAAGCGCGCTGTCTGCCCTAAGAATTAGTCATGCAGATGTGTACCTAAGGTGGTTTCAGTAGTCTGTATCCTGCACACCCCTAGCACCAGGTGGCGTGGCACATGCTAGCATCAGCTAACACGCCTGAGGCCACCAGATGTCCCCGTCCGATGCTCCGGTTGGATTCACGTACATCTATGTAGCGGGGGTCCCTGTTAATAAGGCTGCAGTGGCATCTACTGGTCACAGCTCGGCGGGACAGGCAGTAGCTATGTCAGCTCCCAGTTTCTCACATAAAATCATAGAGCCAATTCGGTTGGAAAAGACCTTTAAGATCATTAATGACAGAAGAGCTTTTCCAGGCTTTTTGCACTCGTATTGTCTCTTCCTCTGCTGCTGTATCTTACCACTGTCATTTACTCTTGTTGCTGTTAAGCTGCTTTGAAGAGGTTACAGTAATGGACATCACAGCTTCTTGCATCAATGAAGAGATAAGGAAATACGTCAGGATGTGAATGCAGCACTCCAATCAATCTGCAGTTAGCCTGTATCCTACCAGTAGTACAGCAAAAATCAGTGCCACTTTATGCTTGGCTCAGCTGGGCTGCTGAGAAAGCCTATAAGGCCATTCCCAACCACTGAGCCACATTTGCCCCCCAATACTTGTGTTTAGCACACCCTGCAATGGTTTTATTCCTTCAGGTCCTCAAAGACGCACATGAATGAGATAGGATATGTTTCAGTTACAGGCAGAGAGAAAAAAAGCTGAACTGAGGCTGGTGTGAACAATTAAATGAGACTCGCCGACTTGTGTGTTAGCACGAGTTTGTCACTAGGGAGTTTCTCTTCCCAGTGCTCAGTTCTAACGGCAAAGCAACACTAAGCATTGTACTGCAGCTCTCAGCCCCTGGAAATTAAAGTATCCAACACTTGATCTTACAAAGACATCAGTTTTCTTCTGTCACAGGGAAGAAAACAACAACTGGTCCAACCGCAAGTGCAAGCACAGGCAAGAAGCACACCACTGGGTCAGGGCCAGAATAAGAGAGATGGGAGTAACACTTCTATTATGACAACTGCTGGTTTAGTCACCTTCAGAGATCACTCCTTTGTAAAGAGATACTTAAAGTAGTACTTCAAGGCTTGAAAACTTCCCCAGTTTTTAAAGAGATGTGCCTCGGTGAGGGTTTTCTTCTTAAATTAGTATTTAAAATAAGCAATACAATATTCCCTATTCCATTTGGAACACACTGTTCTCAGAGTCTAGTCTTGCTCTCAGCAATTAAGCTCTGAGAAACACAAATTAACTTGAGGGTAACGGTAAAAGTCTAAGAGTTGGTAATCCACCAAGAGAGTGGGGAGGAAGGAGAAAGGAAAAACAAGGAGAAAATCTACCCTCAGGCACGTGAATGTGCACATGATCTTTCAGAGTGGTACCTATGCTACATCTTTCACTGGTCACAGCCTTTGTGGGGAGCTCCAAACACTGCTCAGCCCTTTGGAAAATGCTGACACTGATTTAGATGCCAGAATAGAGACAGGAAAGTCTTATTTAAAGATTCTATTTTTAAAAGGCTGGGTGTAGCATTAAGAGTTGTATGTTTGGGTGAGAAAACCAAGTTTAGCAACGCACCATTTCATATTGCTTTCATCAGAACTTACTCATTCAGCAGAGTTGCACAACCCACTTCCACAGAAGCGCCATTTAAAATACAAGTCTGTCTATGGATTGCTTCATAGCAAGATGCAGCCTCCTGCTCCACACCACGTTGCATGAACAGGGGAAGTGGGAAGTCCACTTCAGATCTTCTAATGGAGGCCCATGTGGGCTAATCCTGCCCACAGAGGACACCTCTACAGCCCTGCCTGAACTGCCTGTGTCTCTGAAACAGCCCACTTACAACTAAACCCCTCTGCAACCTCCAGTTATTCTTTTACCTACAAGGTTCTCCCCTTGCAGCTCCAGGCTCCTTAGGGCAAGCCTGTCTTTAGTCAATCTGCACAGACGTATGACGTTCAGTTTCATTTAGATCTTGTAAATACAGCTGTAATATTTAAAGTGTCTAAAAAGGATGAAAAATGACTCTGGGTGGTATCAATCTGAACAGTTTCAGACTGAAAAGGTCAAACAAAGGTGAGTCTATTTATCTTAAAAGCTTCCATCAAACAGCCCAAATCCAACTTCAGATAATATCTCGGAATGTCACTCCAGCTGAGAAATAGTATCCTAAGGAAAATAGTTATAATAAGAGCATGTAATCAAACAATTATTTTGAAGCCAGTCTTCTGCATTCCAGTTTTAGAGGGAATACTATCAAATCCTGTTTGCCTTTGGGATCTTTTCTTCACCTGCTCCAACAGCTGGAAGTACAACCGCAAGACATCCTCATCAGACATGATACAGTGCACACAATATTAACTAAAAGATTCATCACAGACACAGTGATAATACTGTGCAGCTTTACACACCCCAGCATCTCAGAACTGTGGTTTTGAAACAAAAGGGAACGCTATTATCACAACTTGCAGGATGGACAACAGAGGCTCAGTTATTTGGCCAGCAGCAGATTGCAGATCAGCCCACACCAATCAAACCCACACACAGTTCTACAGGACACAGCCACATTTTCTTTCTAATAACTCATCCTGTTACCAAAAGGCTGCTACAAAAGCTGTTAAAGTAAAAGCTTTGTGTACGAGTAGTAGAATGTGCATGGCCTTCCAGCTGAAGCTCCAGCCTTGGAATCAGGATTTTAGCCTTAGTGACACCCTCTGAAAGGTGTGTAACTTTGCACAGACCTGCAGCCACTTCAGTCCTATTTCCTACTTGCAGACTGAGAACTGCCACTTGGTTTCTCACATCCACAACAAAGCTAGCATGGACGTGTTAAAGTTTGACTTGGGATCGACGAGAAACACAACACGAGTGCAGACTAAACCCATCGGTCAACAGTAGACTGTATTTTATAGCCTGTAACTTCTAATATACATAGTCAGGCATAATAACTCCTAACTCATACCTTTTACAACTCCAGAGCAGGTGTTCAGTTTCTAAGGGTAGAGAAGGAAAAGGTGCTCTTTAAATTTACCACACAGATAGACTTTTAAGGGCAGAATTTCCAAAGATGCCCAATATTCTTTCACTTGGGACCATCTCCCTGCAGCCTTGACTTGACAGGAGCGCAGAAAAGGTAACACTAAGAATCACATTTGACAACCTAGCCATCAGCTGGGGGGGGGGGGGGTTACACCCTTAAGA
>JAOEHX010026812.1:0-15258 GCA_025448015.1 Bolborhynchus lineola | reverse complement strand
GCCCCCTTCAGATACTGGAAGGCTGCTATGAGGTCTCCACGCAGTCTTCTCTTCTCCAGGCTGAACAGCCCCAACTTCCTCATCCTATCTTCATACAGCAGGTGCTCCAGTCCCCTGATCATCCTCATGGCCCTCCTCTGCACTTGTTCCAACAGTTCCATGTCCTTCTAATCTTGAGGACTCCAGAACTGCACACAATACTCCAAGTGAGGTCTCATGAGAGCAGAGTAGAGGGGCAGGATCACCTCCCTCAATCTGCTGGTCACACTCCTTTTGATACAGGCCAGGATATGGTTGGCTTTTTGGGCTGCAAGCGCACGCTGCAGGCTCATGCTCATTTTCTCATTGACCAACACCCCCAAGTCCTTTTCCACAGGGCTACACTGAATCTCTTCTCTGCCCAACCTGCAGCTATGAGATATGGTATGTGGTAATACAAGAGATAGAGAAAAATGAATTGTCATGGCCAGACTAAGAAGAAAGGTAAAAAGAAAACCAGCTAGTGTACATTTTTGTAAACAAGGAAGACAGAGAGCTCTAATGAGAAAGTGAGAAGAGCACAATAATAGGTTTGGAAAATGCATTTTGTGGAAAGGAATACTTCTATTTTAAAATACTTTTTATATTACATTAGGTGTCTGGCAGAACTTCTTATTCTTCTGGCTTTAATGAGAACACAAGCCAGTTTCCAGAGTCTCTCTCAACTAAGAATCAGTCTTTTGCAGGTTTTCCCTCCTCTGTTCTTGCTCTCTCTTTCCCTTGAAATTATAACGTATTACTTTTTATAGTATTACTGTTTTGACTGTTGGATTGATGATAACATGGGTCTCTTGCCTTTCTGCAAGTCTCAGATGCTAGTTAGTGCTTTAATAATGCTTATCTTTCTAATACATTCTAGATATTAAAAAATTAATCTTAACAACACCCTGTCAAGGAGGTAAAGTAATTCAGTGATGTTATTTACAGATGAGAAACCAAAGGAAAGTAGTTGAAGCAAGTGGGTCAGAAAGACAGGTCACTATCTATGGAGGCCACTGATATATGCAGATCTGCCTGATAATTGAGCAACTAAAGTATTTCTCATGTTCAAAACCTGTTCTGGTTATTTGCTCCTAAAATGTAATTTTCCCCCCACATTTTTAATTCTCATTAACTTTAAAAGAAGCAGGAATGGGCTTACGACTAATTTGGCAAATTTTAGGCAGCTCTTTATTAAAGACAACCTTGTTCACTAGAAGCAATTTCTGGCATTCTTCCAGTTCTTTTGAGACCATTTTAAGATTCTCATACAGTATAAAGTCTTTTTAATTATTATGCTGTTCGTTTTGCCACATGGTATACTACATGAAATTTAACTTTCTTCTCATCTGTTTCTTGGGGAAATACAGTAACAGTTATGAGATACAGATCTACTAAACCGTATTTCAAGTGATCTATGTGCACTTTCAGTAACTTTTCAAAAAGGAGGTTAAACAAGTGAAAAAAGGTATTGTCAGAGGAATAGTCTTTAATAACAACAGTATGGCCTGCTAGTTGCGAAATAAAGTATGTTTTTGAATATATCACATAAGTAAGAATGCATTTTCAGTGAACTTAAGAAAAAAACCCAACCCTACCCTAGCAATATATTAAAGTGAAATACCAGCCTCACTTTCAGTTGGCTTAGTCCTTTCTAATTATCATATTTGCTAGGGATTTATCAGGTCTTACAATACTGATAAGGATGCTTTTTTATGTAGAATAATTTTTGTTCTAATTTGTTAACCATCAGACCACTTGTAGACCCTCAATAAATCCGTGATGAACGAGCCTAAAATCCATACTGAGCAGGTATATTTTTCAAGGGGGAAAACCATTTTACCGTTGTCCTTTCTGTTCACCTAATATATATCTTTGCAGTGACAGAGATTATCCATGCACTGCAGAGGGAGGTATCACAAATTCTTGAAAGATTTCTTGTCTTTAGATTTCACATATTTTAAGTCTGGCTGTTTATTGCTTTGTCTGTTTGTTTTTCAATTTTTAAATTACTTTGAAGGGACTGTAAAACCTTTTCCCTTCCTCCATCTCACTCCCCTCTCCTCCCATCCACTTCCCAAGGAGAAACCCCACTCTCTCACTAGATTACAAAGTCATTTTGTGGCCTCAAATCACCCACTGTTCTCAGCAACTCTCCGTTTTGCCCTCATTTCAGTTCTCCCCCATCTCCACTATACTTTTAAGAAACACGCTTGAGTATCAGCTAGCTGTATACCCAGCTCTCAAAGCACTGTCTGTGGGGAATCATCTTTCTGCCTTCACTTGCAACCACTGAGGGAAAGGATCCTGAAACAGTGGAGGATATTTCATATTTTGAGTTCTATTATTTAATTTAATCTCCTCTTTGCTTACTTGGCAAGGCAGCTGATCCACCAAGAACTGCACGTCAGATGTTTTGTAACTGCTGTGGTTGTAAGGAATTAATATTGTGCCCCTTGAGGCTCAAACTGAGGATGCTTTACTCCATAATCTTCCCTAGGTTTCCAAATAAAACAACAAGAATTTCAGACTTGCTTACAGTAGTTCTGCTGGATCAGTAAAGCAGTTTGGGTGTAGACAGCTGTTTTTCTTTCAGGATGTGGGGGAGTTGAATCATGGAGTGTGAGGGCAAAATAATTCCATGATAGAGGCTATTAGAGAAAATATGTATTAATGGAAGGAGACAATTCCAAACAGAATTGAGAAGTGAGTGGTTATGGCTGTAGGTGAACTATCAAAGATGTTAATTTGACAAATTTTCTTCTCTGCTCCATTTGTATGATCCCAGGCAACAGATATATGTTTCATTTTGTTGGGTTTAGTCTACCTCTGTCCTATGAACAGGTGAACATGATCTCAACACGGAAATGCTTCCACCTGAACAAATTCCATCAGGAATAAATAAGTTCAGAATTTGATCTTTCTGTTCTGTGGTTCACACTCTCTGGAAGTCGCTTTTTCTGCTGATGTAGTGACAGAAGTGAGGAGTCAGGACAGCCACCTGCGTCCCTTTATGTGAACTGTCCCACGAGTATCTGTACAACTGTTCATCTTTTGCTTCCTGCAGACGTTTGGGTAACAGTAGAGGTGAACATCCACAGAAAAGTTAAAATGTAGCAAATATTATAAATGAGAAATTCCTTGCAGGTATTAGAATTGTACAGGACTGATAGGCTTGAGAAGGTATCTTTCTAGCTTGCATAAATATGTGAAATAATTCAAATGAACTGAAGAGGACAGACATCCTTTAAGCCTTTTGTGTACCATGTTTTACTGACATGTTCTGTTTTCCCTTGCACAAGAACAGCCAGCTTGGTTTGCTGTGCCTGCTCAGCTTGAGAAAACAGTGCTGATTGGGATAGGAGAATTATTTTTGCCCTAGATTCTTCCAGCCCTTTTTAGAAGGGAGTCAAGTCCTATATATTTGATTATGGGGAGGTAGATGATCCCTGCATCAATTTTGATTTTTGATTTGAATTTCATAAACATGGAAGGAATAGGAGAAGAAATTTCTTGTCCTGCATCAAGGGGTAAGATCAGATGGTCTAATGATACAGCTGTCTTTTACCTCCTTGGTTATTTGAAAACATTAAAAGGACTTTAAACTACCTATGTGGCAGCAGACATGATTAATGAGAAGAGGTCGAGTGCTGCTCTGATAACATCATAGAAATTGATAGAGAAGGCTGATTAAGTCATCTTGTGTATCTCCTTGCCAGCACAGGATTATTCCCCATAGTACACTCTCTAAAGCTCTGCTCACGTTGTATAAGACAATCACAAGTTTTATGGCTTTGCCTTTTGATAGTACACTCTTTGTGGAACTTACTGATTGTTTTAGAGGTCTGAGTAAGACCATGTTTCATTGCCTGAAATTGGAGCAGAAACATATTAGCAAAACTACTTAGAATTACGTAAGGTTTTAAATAAAATTGTTAAAATACGCAAGGGCAAATCTGAGCCATAGCAGATGAACCTTGCAGATGAGAATTACTTAGCTGCAGACTATCATTTAGTTTTTCGAATAAACTATGCGAAATTTCATGTAAAATAAACTCTGAATTCCCTCTTTTGGTCTCTCCCCTCTTTCTTTCCACTTTGATGTCTTCCTGTCTTCATTTCCATCTGTCTGGAACTGGAGTTGAATTATGGCATATGATTTGTGTATCTCCACTTAATCATAACTTTCTTACTGGTCCCCTCAGCTCCTGGTGCATACTCACACTCTTGCTGCTTCTGTACCTTGATTTTCTCCCAGGTTTTGTCTGCTTCCTTTTACTCTGTGGGCTCCCATTCAACTTGATTTTCTTCCTTGGTTTTAGAAAAGGAATGTATTGGTTTGTATTGGTTTTCAGTTAAGAGTTTTTCACTTCATAATTTTAGTATTTGTTTTTCTGGTTTGGTTTTTCCTTTTTTCTTTCTTTTTTTTTTTTTTTTTTTTTTTTTAATCCTGCTGAGCTAAAACACTGTTGTCTTGCTCCAACAGAATTAGAACTGCTTATCTTGCTGTGAAATGGTAAGACTATTCCAAGTCACCATCCGGAAGTTTCTGGCAGGGAGAAGAGGTGTTAACAGCTGCTGTGAAAGGGCTACTGAACTTGGTATTAGAACAGAGGTTATTTCTGCCTCAGCATTGTCACTAATTTGCTAAATTAATTAAAAATATATTTGCTTCCCTCAAGAAAGAGCAGAGTACATCTACATGGAATTTTGCTCCATGAATGGAAAAAAAGAATGCAAAACTGAAGCAGAATAAGAAATTCCAGAGCAGAATACAAATATGTTGAAATATTGCTTTGAGCTGTAAAGCTGACTCCTGAAATGGACACATATTTTCATGCACAGTGTTTAATATTTAGTTTTGGTCACTGATCCTATCAAGGCAAGAGATTATTGTGGCCTTAAGCACAGTGTAACTCAGCTCAGTGCTCCACTGTTGGAACTTTCATTAAAAAGATGTATTTTGACATTCTAGAGTGAATTCAGCCTCAGGGATTGATGTGTTTCAAGTGTAAATTATAGGTCCTTCAGCTTACAAAGGCTGATGGCAGCTGCTTCAGGGAACTTCACTAAACCCCCTGAATTTTAGTGAATCTGAACGGAAGCTCTTTGCTTGCACAGTGTAAGATCCCAGAATGAGTTTCTCAATAATACCCTTTAAAAATATGGGAATTTTGTTACATGTATAATGTCCCCAAAGTTAGAAATGCTTATTCACCCTAACCATAAACAAAAGTATGAAAATCTGACATGAAAAAGAAATGAAAATCTGGCATTACTTTGAAGGTAATATTATATATTATGGCAATGCTTTTTCTTTTTTCTAGGCTTTAAGTTCCATGTCTCACTGTTTACTTCATGTGTGAAGCCCTGAAATTGTAGGAACACGAGGAAGTACTAACTGAATCTGAAATGTTTCTGGGTGTTGCCATGCTTACCCTGTGCTATGTGTGTGCCTCCTTCGTTCTTCTTGTGATCACTTTAAAGGCTTCTCACTTTAACTCTTTCATCCTCCAGCCCACCAAAACACTTGTGAAAAATGGGAAAGAGTTTATCTCATTGACAGAACCACAGGGTCTTGCTCCTACAAGAATTGCCTGTGTGAAAGGAACTAAAACACCACCTTCATCTTGATTTTGGTAAATGAGCAATTTCTTGTTAATCCAACTCTAAAGCATCACTAACTGATGCCGCTATAGAAATCTGAATTTCTGTGAAAAAACTTCTAAAATAAGCTGTAATTAGACCTATAAACCATATTAGTTTGTTGCTTATAGCAAGGAGATATTCATGCTGCTGGGTTACTACTTTTTGAAAGACACAAAAACCTCTATGGTTTGGCATGAAGGCTCTTAATTCCTGAGCAAAAGGCAGAATATGGAGTTTTATTACCTCACAAATTAATGAAATTAAATATGAGGAATGCCATACTGTGGTGACAGTGTAGCCCCTAAGTTCATGAAATGGCATCTTTTTCAAGTAACAGCTCCTGCTCCGACCTTGCACTTTGGGTTTTCTAGAGATCTAAGCCAAAGTGGCTTTTAATGGGGGGAAGAGATTGTTTTGATTAAGCAGAAGCCAGATATGAAATTAAAGAAAGAGTTCAGAGGTTGCTATTATACTTTGGCAAAGATACTTCCTTCAATTTTTAGCTTTTTATTGAGAGACAGCTACACATTTTAACACTCACTCTCTTATCTACAAGGAAAGGGCTAATATTTGAAATAGCATTTAGGATTTATAGAAAGAAATACAGCATGCTTTTCCTTTTAGAAATATAAGAAAGTTAGGACTGCCACAATGGCAGGCTAATTCCATCTAGTTCAGTATCACATTTTTGACAACCACCAGCCTTAACTATTCAAAGTACAAGAATTCACTTTTATTCGGCTGCAGCATACTCAGTCTCCTCACTTAGGTCTCATCCTGTCTGATTTTTATTACCCCATTTATTCTTCTTCCACTCAGAGCTAGATTGTACTTTGTGCCATAGCTCCTAAATAGGATACAGCAGATCAAAATGTGTCAGAGAGGCGTTCCTAATCTTGAAGAGGCGCTGCTTCCCTGGGACACCCACAGCTTTTCCTGTTTCTCTTTCATATGAGGTCGATTAACTTCAGCTCTGTTTTCTGCAAGGCTGGCTGTGTTTTAAGTTTAGGCTGGTGGTGAGTTAAAAAAGCTGTCCTGCTAGTCTCTCCTAAAAGGATCACAGACATGACCTTGAATTTCTTTAAGGCTTAAAAGACTCATACTTGTGCAATCAGGCCAGGGATGTGGGGCAATATTTTTTCTTCCAGCTTTCAATTTCTAACCATTTCTAGCAAACCCTAGATTTTTTGCAGTAGGCTTCAAACTGCAAGAAGCCCTCTAGAACATGTGACAAAGGGTGCTTCCTTGTGCTGAGGAGACACTTGACACTGCTTTGTGAACTTTTGTCTCATCTTTGGACATGGCATTAATCTTCAGACTAAGGAACCAAAGCTGGGGGAGGTTGGAAAAGTCTCAGACATACAATTCACATTTTCCCACTGATTTCACAAATACACTGGTATTGCTGCCTGCAACAGACCTTCCCATCTTTCTCAGTAAACCTAGAACAGATGGTAGCATTTTGGCAATTAAAAAAATCTTCCAAACAGCAAGTTTTATTCTTGAAATCTGTTATGTCTGTTGCTGTGCACAGGAAGCCAAATCACTTGGTGGAATTTGCTTCACTTTTGTGCCTGGTGCAAATAGGCAGATTTGACATCTGTGTAAAAGCCGTGCTAGCAGCTCCAGGCTACGTGATTGTAATTGTCCTAACACTTGATACAGACGGCTTTAATAGTGGTTGTGGTGTTCTCTGGGTAGCAGTCCTGCAGGCTGGGAGAGAACAGAAACCTCCCAGCATAACCAGTGATCAACAGTAGATATCTTTCACTGTGTATTGTTTGCAGTGGTGAAAATAAAAATACACCATACATATCCTGTACTCTGCATAAAGAAACTGGTTTGAATTTAGGGTTTGTTTTTGCGCTTTTAATCTGGAATGCATGTTGACTTTTTCTGCTGCTTTGCATAGCTGAGCTGCATAGCTGAATTAAAAAAAACAAAACCCCAACAAACTAGCAAATACTGTATTTGTGGTCCTTTGTGTAAAGAGACAAAGTTGGCAGATTTAACAAGGAATGAATAGGCATGGAGACAACTATCCACTTGTGCCTGCAAGGCAGCTCCTTCCGATAAGGACTGAGATTTATTGACAGTTAAGGCTTTACTGCAGAATCTTCTCTGGGAATAAACTCTTGTTGTCTTTTTGCGTTTTCACTGTTCTAGCACTTTTCACAAACACATACATTTTTGCATTAGGTTTTTTCTTTTGTTTGTTTTTTAAAGACTGCTTCATGGCAGGCTTGAAGGAGGACAAAATTTAGGTGTTTGTGGAGAAAAGCAAAGAAAGAAATGTCAAAATGAGGTCAATTTGCAGACGCATATCTCTCCAAATAAGTCCTTTCACTTGTGTACATACATTTCAGAGGAAAGCATGGGGACCCATGGTCAGTGACAGTGCTGTTGCAAATCGTAACATTTTCCTACCCCATTTAGCAGTAAATTCCTAGATGAATGGTGCTCTCAGAATCTGTGCTGAATGTAACATGGGAGTTACAAAGAACTTTGTAAACAAAGGAAATGGAAAGTTTGGTTAAGATATTGTTGGCTAGGGGAAAAAGGCTTATTACCAGTCTGAGTTTGTTTTGGGTTCTTAGCACAGAATTAAAATGTAGGTTTTCTGTGACTGGAAATATAATAAGAAAATGCTGAAAGTTTCCTCTACATAGCAACGTTGGAATTTAAATGTCTGTGATATTAATCCATGTTTTTTTATGAGTGATAAATTGTGATGTTAAAAACACTGGATTTTAGGGCATGTATTTCAAAGGTGCATGATGGCTGGCATTGGTTTTATATGTTTTTATGCTAATACACAGATGGTGATGGTCCAGTTGTCTTTAAAGCAGATGGATCTCTGTAAATGTGTGCTTAGTGGCAGGAGGGTGAAACACCTAAAACTTTAACCTGAAACCACAGGTGGAAAAAAAACAATGAGAGAGGGTATCACCTTTAAATCATGATAAATGTGCTCACTTCTGAAAGGTAAAAGCAAAAAAGATGTACAGCAGCATCTTTGGAAGAAAATCAAAGAAAGTATAAGTGGGAAAAAAGGGCATTTACTGAAAGTTACACTTTCTGGAATAAATGAGATTAGGATACTATGCATAGAGTCATAGAATCATAGAATAGTTAGGGTTGGAAAGGACCTTAAGGTCGTCTAGTTCCAACCCCCCTGCCATGGGCCTTAAATCCTAGTTTACTGTTGATTTGATCTAAAATAAGGTTTCAAAGAGCGCACTGTGTTACTTTTTCAGATTATGATGTGTAGGGTAAATGTTGCCATTTAAAGTTTTCTCTGCCAGTTGTCTTTTGGCTTGGGTTTTGAAGGTTTTTTGTATCTCTATAACTGGAATGCTATAATAAAGCTCATTCTAGATTCTCCTGATATCTCTAGAAGGGAAATTAATTTGTTAAATGAGAAAATGGAGTCTACAAATGTGATAATTTTTTGCTCTAGAAAATAATGGGAATTCTACTGGGAGTTTTGCCATTGCTTAAAGCTTTACATTGGCATGTTTAGCTCAGATACTTTGACACAGCTATGGAAATAAGAGGATAGTGAAGATATCAGGTTTTGCCTTCTATAACTTCTGATAGTTTCTTATAATTAAAATGCTGAGTGTCTGCTCTTAGAAAACTTCTGAGAGATTTCTTCCATGAGCTTTGTATTTCTGATCTAGTAATTTTGATTACAGATGCACATGGAGCTTCTGGCTGGTGTTGTGATCCTTCTGGGTCAAAAGTAGAACTGAAATAACTGGGAAAAATGTATATGATTAGCTATCTGCTCTGTGTGTCACCAGTGTGGGACTGACAATGTAATTCTCTGTGTTACTTTTGTCAGATGTTGATCCTGGTGACATTTGAGCAATTAATTACTCTGGGAGAATTCTCAGTCTGGTGGCTTTATGTTAGGTATCATTGAAGCTTTCATTGACTTTTTATTTAATAAATTCTGTTAATATGGAATTTCTTTTCCTTGACTTCATCAAATATTTGTTGCTGGTGCTTGGTATTTAATTACTGTTTCCCCACTTTGGTTTCCTAAGTGTAAATTGTGTTTGAATCACTCATGGGAATTTCTAACTGAAGTCAGTAGTGCTAGCACATGAGCTCTCAAGTACTGAAAGAACTCTTGAAATGGTATTTAGCAATTAAAAATGTTTACTTTTGCAAGAAGATAAATGTTTGCCATATGATTGGAAGAAAACAAGTTTCCACTTTCATTGCTATATATTCCACAAAGGGCTGAGATTGGACATGGTTCACATGATCTGCAACTGTCGTGAAGACATATGACAGCCAAATAATGTGAAAGTTAAGTATATATGTACATATTTTATTCCACTTTGTTAGGTAAGAAATGTTATTTGCACCTTTAAATAGCCTTACTAGTCCAGTGGGGATTTAGTTCATCTATGAACTAGGTTAAGTCGTTTCCCAAAGAACTCATATGAAACAGTAGGCATATGGAAACATTTTCCTAGTGCTTCCTGTGTCCTAACTGGACACTATTTTGAAACAGGTGTAGAACATTTGTTTGCAACATTGAATCATGCATTCAGTTAAAATGGTGCCATCATTTCATGGTATGGGTTTTTGTTGGTTTGGTTTGGCTTGGTTTTTGGTTGCTGGTTTTGTTTGATTTGGTTACTTTTCCCCCTTCCTTCACTAGTTCACTCTTATTCTCCATTAAAAGCCCTGAAAAATGGACAGTACATATGACAACTGCTTTGTTGTTTGGTGGATCTGCTGTTGGAAGTTGGGGAGCTTCATAACCTAGCTGTCTCTCCACATATATGGGTGGGTCTAGCATCCAGCCATGTCTACATTTGCAAGTAATTTGTTGCAAGAGGAATGGTTGAGTCTATTGAAAGTATTAATGCTGAGGCCTCTGCATTTTTATGAAATATTACCTTGAGAGTTTATCTTTGTGCCCTTAACCCTCCTGTGGTCTGAAGCTTTCCAAAGAACGAGTGTTTGATTTGTATCCATGTGTCTGGGGTGTGTGGCCCTGCTTCCAGAGTGGGACTTCCAGTTCGGCTTCATTATAAGGGGAGCTAGCTCAAGCTCATCAAAAGTACTCTAAGAAAAATGAACCAAAGAATGCAAGCATGAGTGATAACAGAATTCACTTGCAAACAAACCATGATACTGGTGCAAGCCAAAACAATTGTATAGATGCAAGCTTATGCTCCTTCCTCTCAAGTTTGTAAAAGCCTGACAATGTCTGAATTGTTTTCTTTTTTTATTTTTCTTCTGCAAGCTTGATACATTTTCATGTAGGTAGAGAAGTGGATGAGAAGTAAAGAATTTTTGGCAATACTAGATCTGTAACTCCATTTAGCTATACATATGTTCTAACTTCTTAAATTAACAATTAATATTTTATTTGAATTTTTGCAGAATTCTAGTCTGTTTGCTAAATCCCCTTGAATAGGGAAAGGTAGGTCATGGCTGTTTAGTGATCTTTTAGTAGTCAGAGCAGATTTTGAGATGATGAATCATGACATTCATTCATTATTGATACCATTTGAAAGGTACAAGGGTAAGGAGTGCTCTACTGACTGTTAGCTGTGTTCAAAAAGCATGTTTCTGGTATAGCTTTTAAATCCTCTGGTTTTTTTTCTGAAGATATGTTGAATGTTCACTTTAGAAAAATAACATTAAATGAGAATTCTTTGGAGCTCTTTACTATATGTCTCTGTTTTCAGAATTTTTACTTGTTGGAATTAAACTTAACCAAAGCTAGTAAGCTTGAGAGGGAGGCTAGAAAAAGATCAAGATCTACTTGCCACATTACATGGGTTTGTGGTTTGTTTGTCTGGTTTGTTTTTTTTTTTTTTTCAAAAACCTGGTATTTTTGATGAATTGCCCCGTAACTCAGAGTTAGTCTTCATGTCAACACTTCTATCTGCTGGAGTGTGAGAAATGTCAGCCAGGGAGAGGTGGCACAGGCTGGTGCTTTTTCACTTTAGTACTGATGTCATGAGGACTGGCAAAAAAGAGGAGCGTTTCTTTCCATTAAGAGGTGTGACTATTTCTATAGGACTTGCATATAATTTCAGATATATCATCATTAAGACCTGTAGGTAATCAGAAGTATTAAAAGCAGAACACTTGGGGCTTAGCTCTGTCATTTGTATGAAACATTTGTAGTTTTGTCTAGTAGAATACCTACCACAATTACCTATTTGGTTGTCACTGTTTACATCCAAAAGCAAATTCTTCTTTATGTTCCTGTCAGACTGGGAAGCTCTCCCTTCCCCCTTAACCTTTGTTCAAATATCCTCTTTCATCTGCTCTCCTCATTCCTATCTCAAGTAATCTTTACTGTATCACAGCCAAGGCAAGAAAGTGGGGTTTGGTGGGGACTCACTGATTCAGTTGTTTTGATCTGGACTGCCTTGGTTCAGTCTGTTGTCCACTGCCTTCCATGGGGACAGGTTTATATCAGCATAGGATTCACACAGACTTGTGGGCCTTCGAGCCTTAGCTATTTTAGTTTGTTTCTGAATGGTGTTCTCTTTAAGCTATTCAACAGATGACACTCAGAGCGATTTAGTGTGTGACTGGTTAATACAGAAATGCAAAGATGGACTTCAGCTTCTGATTTCTAGTGTTTTGGTTTGTTTAGGGTTTACAGTAGCATGAATAGACCTTTTTCAGTCAGCAGGTCCATAGTGTGAAGTAACCAACAAAGCAGTCCCTTATAGAGGTGGATGCGAACTTCCCCCCTATAACTCCTCCACTGCAAGAAGCACCATTTTTGTTTGGAAGTGGGTTTTTGGAGACTGTGTTTCTTACAGTGTGCCAGTGAAATAACAAGACACTAACTGTATTTGTGACACTGGTTTAAGAGCTTCTTTTCCCTTCCTTTAGCCTCAGCCACGTGTATATTCCTGCATAGCGGTTTGCCACGTTGTCAGATGTGCCTCTCCAGCTGCTGGGTGGGCCTGCACTGCTAACCAGGTTAAATATCCCTTCTGTCCTTTTATTCAAAATGTTTCATTAAGGGCAGATTTTATCAGTCTGAAGTGTCAGAATTGACATAATTAACTGCAGTACGTGGCTGGGAATGAACATCTTGGGGCAGGAATTTCTGAAGCTGATGTAGAGGTAAAGTCCTGTTAAATTCACATGAGTAAGCAGGTTGCGTTTGCCTCTTTCTCCATGTAATAGAATGTGGAAAATTTTGTTTATTCTATGTAGTTTTTCCAAATACACAAAAGTTTGAGAGATTTAGAATTCACATTCTAGTTCTGTGCTTCAGACACCATTGCTTGAGATAGTTGATTTATATTAATGGAAATCAAATACATTCTACACACTGGGTTTCCTTTGTTATTAACAAATACTCTTTTGCTCTAAATGGAAAATATTTGAAACTCTTAAAAAACAAGGGTATATGAAAATGCTTTTTACTAGGTTCATAGAATCACATATTCATAGAATAGTTAGGGTTGGATGGTTGTATCACATGTATGTCTTTCTTGAAGAAATAGTTTAGATGAAAACATTATCATTATGTATTCAGAAATGCGCGAAGTTTTTCAGTTAAAAGATTTGCTTTGCGCAGCTTGCAGCCTAGGACATTGATACTGCTGTGAGTCCCACACAGGTGATACTAATCCATTTGTGCTGATTTTAAAGAGCAGATGCTACTGGAACATAATACAAGTGAGATATAAAAATGAACTAAAGGTGACCATGAAGACCGGGGACAGAGCAACTACATCAAGGAGATTATATTGCTATTCATCCATGTTCACAGGTGTAACAATCAAAGATGGTGAACTTTCATCTCTCACAAGTTTCTTTGTGGTCTTTTTTTTTTTTTTTTTTTCTCTTAGTAAAAGCAACAAGTGCTTCTCCAAGGAAATAATATAAAAGGTAAAGAATGGTTTGGGAAGTAGATTGGAAAAGAGCATTGGGTGTTTGAGAGTGTGTAGAAGAATAAAATTTTAGATCGTTCAGTGTTTATTCTATTTGTATTTTTCAAACTGTGAATCATTTGGCATCTACATCTTGTTCTGACAATCCTGGTGTCATTTCAGTGGTACTTTTGGGTGCGAAAAGAATATATGGATGGCTGTTACTAAACTTTGGAAAACAGAGACTACATGATTGGTACTTTATGCATCTTGAATAGCACTGTCTTTCCTATTCCCCTTGTGATATTAAGAATCACTTAATTTAAATTCATTTAAATTCACACAGCACACTCCTCCAGGCTTCTTTCTCTGATCACCTATCTGATCTTGCCTCAGGCATCCCTTTCCACATGTAGTCTGATCTGAACTAACTTGCAGATGAATTAGTCATGGGGAAAGGGATACTTTGTCATCATATTTCTGTAATTGAAAGAATTTCTACTAGGTATGAACAGGGCCATTTTTAGCACCTGATTCTTGCTTTCTAGCTTCTTTTCAGACCAGAGATGTTGCTGGACAGAATGGTGTGTCTCATTCCAGTGTGTGAAGTGATGACTAAGTTAAAATGTGTTGAGGAATATTTATGCAGTCTCAGAAGCTCTGGCATGGAGATACTGTTGTTGCCTGCTTGTTCAAAGAATAATGAAAACTTTGGTGATTTCCTGCAAATTGTATGTATTGGCAGAACAAACTATGGCACAGATTTCACGCAGCATGTGATATAAACTGCCTTGTTTTCTCATTTTAGAGTGCAGTTAAGATGTTTTATGATATTTTGACTGCATGTATTTGATGCTGTAAACTGCTTGCAAGACTGTCATGCCTTTGTAATGTGCTGATGTTACCTTATTAGTAGCTGCATGTTTTTTTTTTCCACAGAAACATTTAGCTTGTTGGCCTTTGTTTTTACTGCTGACATTTTCTTCAGCATTAGTATGTTGCTATGCAGTTTGACTAGAAAAATGTTATGGTAAGCTGACTGAAATGTCATCCTGTCTTTATTTCCCTACAGGTTTTGTGGGCTTAAATAAGCACCTGAATAAGCTTTGGAAATGTGTCAGATAATGTAATTTCACATACTTACACTCTTGTTTCAGTTGGCACTTCATGCCACAAAGTGTTTGTATGGCTGTTTGCCTTTCTGAAGCATTTTAAAAGTAGTTCTGAACATATAACATTTAAAAATATTTCTAAGAGGTATAATTATTAAAATTATTTTTACCAACTATTTTTGGACCAGAGATTTGTTGGCTCAAAGAAAAATTCTGATACTAGTTTATGCTTTAGTGATTTAGTGTATAAAATAAGTAATGGTGGAAATACTTCGTATTTACCCAGTTGGGCAGAGAAATGCCCTTCTCATCAGATTTCTTACTGGTAGTTCGTAAGAAAGCCAATTTTTTGTTGGCCAGGTTTCATTTTTTCCTTCTGCCATTGGCTTTTCCTAGGGAAACTTGTTTCCAACCTAAAGGGTGGTAATCACATTTAAATGACACATGCATGGTGATTTTTAATCTAAAACACATCAGAGGCCCAGCCTTATCTATATTATATTTCTATTCCTTGATGTGAGTTGTTTTTTTGTTTGTTTTTTTTGTTTGGTTTTGTTTATTTGTTTTTTTTTTTTGTTTTTTTTTTTTTTTTTAATCTATTG
>JAOEHX010026805.1:0-28761 GCA_025448015.1 Bolborhynchus lineola | reverse complement strand
CCTCCCCCCCGCCCAAAAAAAAAAAAAACCCAAACAAACCCAACACTCTAACTTTCAAATATAAGCAGAAAAAATTATCGTTAAAATGATAGTTAAATAAACCAGATGTGCAATAATTTGGGTTCTTTGATACTTTTTTTGTTACATTCATACAAAAAATTAACCATGAAAAAGATTTAGGACTTAGAAAGATCTTGAAGAAACCTCATCTGCACAAACAGAAACAACTTGGACTGTTAGGCATTGTAGTTTTGTCATTGCTTTTCAGCATTTTGCTGTTGTGAAGTATAGTCCTAGAGCAACTTTCATTCCTAGCTGTCCCAAATATGGATTTTAGTTGATTTGTATACATTCAGAGCATTTCTGTTCCTGGAGGATAAAGTATGAAAAGTATTCTCTTCCTATAGCTTTGCCAAATCTAATGCAGCTTTCTTAACATTTTTTCATCCTTCAATATTACAAAGTGCATTTCTGTGGCTATAATGACCATGCACTTTTTTTTCATATGCTCTGTAACTGTCAGAGCTCACTTGACACACAAAGTCAAGTGACTAGTGATTTGGTTGAGATTGTTCACTAATTTTGAGAATCAAATATTTGTAAATGCAATTTACCATATTGGAAGATAAATATCTGCATGGGTCTATCATTTTAAAGAGCTTAAGTACTTATAATTTATGGCAGGTAACATTTCCAATGTAAAATTTTTTCAAAGTTTTTTATGGTTGTTGAAGTAATGCACTCTAAAGGAAACTCCTTCACTAAAATAATGCATTTAAAAATATCTAGCTGCATGAAAAACTTAACTTTGCACATTTTATTTGCACTAAAAAATAATGAGAAATGAACAACAAGCACTTATTATGCCTCTAGTGTGCATCACTGGGGTGTACAGTAGCCAGTCATACTCTGTATTTCTGTTATCTTTGCAACAGTGTCCCTACTTATTTGATGTAAAACACCTTTACAGAAAATAATTTAATCATTTTTTAATGATTAAAGAATACAAAAGGAACTGGTAAGCCTCACTGTTTCTGCTATGACTGTTAGGGACACAGAATACTATAGCCAGTTTAATGAAGATTTGACATCAGTCTATAGAACGCAGCACAGACACAAGATAATCTCCTATACTGTCTGGTGGTTTTCTCCTGGGTATATCTCACTGTAATTTAAAATAAACAATGAAACTTTGTAAATGCTTGAGTGGTGTATGAAAAATAAGTTACAATGATTTCCACGAAATTAAATGATGAAACACACTATTCAAGACAAACAGGCTAACTTTTCTGTCTGTCACACAGGGATTCTTTAAGCGAACAGTCCAGAATAACAAAAGGTACACGTGTATAGAAAACCAGAATTGCCAGATTGACAAAACACAGAGAAAACGATGCCCCTACTGTCGATTTCAAAAATGTCTAAGTGTCGGAATGAAATTGGAAGGTAAGAGCTACGGTCTTACTGTCTTTTCAACTATACTAGAGATTAATTTTGAAAATTATAGGATTAGGTATGTTGTTACATGCTCTCTTGTGTAATAAATGGTATGTTTTTATCATGAGTTTGAACAGATAGCAAAAGGTGAAATTGCTCAGTGAAATTGCTCAGTAAAATTGTTCCTTTATTAAAAACTAATGACTAAAGAGTAAATCACTAACAAGTATCAAAACCATAATCCATTTTTTCATAAATTTATATAATTCAATATTTTATGGTTTTAGATTTTGTGAATGAATGGATCTAGATACAATAGCTTTGCATCTTTTTAAAAAGATTTAATTTAGATTAAACATAACATATGCAGGAAGTGTCCAGATTAGGAAAAAAAAAAAATCATTGCTAGGGAGAATGATCTGATTTTATTTATGTTTTATTTATTGTTGTATATATATATATGTAAATATATATGTGTATTCTTCTGACAATAAGGCAAAAAAACAAGGAAACAGAAAACGAAGGTTTTTCTTCATGCCAACTCGCCTTTGAGATTAAGGAACCAAATAATCTCTAAAATTGTGTCCTATATTTTTGTGATGCTACACACCTGAAATGCTGTTACAAATGAAAGAGAATAAGGCATTTTGAAGTATGCTTTTTGACTTCATTACACTTTCTCATGTACAGAGAACAATGAAAAGTGTTTTTTCTTTGGGATAACTGAAACAAAATTATCGACTCAAATTTGAGAATCACACAGAGCTCATTCTAACTTTGGTGTATAACGTATTAAAACTCAGATGTCTCAGTAAATATCATTTCTGTTTGACCAAGGACAAGCTCCTAAATTCCTTAGCCTTACAATTGTACTGAAATGGCATTCACCCTAGATGCTTAACCAGGAACAATCAGGCCAAGGAGGGAAACCATAAACTCTTAAGGGAACCATAAATGATAAGACCCAATCACCTGAGTCCGGCAAAGGAAAGTTGTTGATAAAACTGAAGATGAACAGAAAAATCAGCTTCCTACAGTTTGATGGATTCAGTACTATTCTACTTGCCCGCAGAACTGAACTAGCACTGACACACTGCACTATGCATCCTGAATCACTGCATGTTCTTCCACATTCAAATAGTATAATAAGACACTTGAAATCCTTTTCTTATTGTTACCATTCAGAATTAGGATAAAACACACTCACTCCTACTTAACACTTCTCAGTTGCTGACAATGATATAGGACCAAATTTTGTCTTCTGTTATTACATGCAGTTTACCTTAATTTCTATAGGAGTTATGCTAAAGCATTTGCTAATCCAATTTGGCTCATATATTTTAATTGTAGAATACCTGGAGGGATATTATTTAAAATTAAGTACATTAACTAGGATGGTGATTTAATGAATTTCCTGCATTTTGCTCAAAATAAACATTCAACAGCAATATTAGCAGTAGCATTTTTACTATAAATTTAAAAAAAGTGCTTATAGTTTTAAAGATACTCTAGAAAATGTACTTTTGCTTCCTTATTGACACATCCATACAAGTTCTTTTCCTTTGTTCATAAAATTGGAAGAACATGTGCTTCCATAATTGTAAATACTTGTGACGTGTATATGTGTATTTTCCTGATAGTGATATATATAGCCTTAAAGTCTAGTTCATAAATTACCATGGACCAGAAAAATCATTAAACGTTAAAGTCCTTATGATAATGTACAGTATTATGCGTGTCTAGCATTCATAATAAATTTTTAATGTTCTACTAATCCCTAAGATAAAAAGCTCAAGAACTTAACCTCCAGCAATCTCAGCAGTCTCAACATGTCATCAGGCTGTCAAAGGTTCCTCTTTCAATCTAATTGCCATTGGGCAAGGTGGGCTTGGAGAGAGATCCTTGCTAGTCCATTACATATACACCATGGTGACAGACACTGCTGTGACAGAGACCACAAGTACGACTCCTAAGGCAGCTGTTGAGGTGGATTTGTTTTAATTATTTCTAATTCCGGAGATATTACAAGCCAGAACAGTGTCAATAGTTTCTGTTTCACTTCCACCTTCTGTGTGGAAAGCAGCAAGCTGACAGCTTTCTCTGCACATTCCAACTGCAGCTAAACATTTCTATAAAGCTGTTCACCTAACTAGAAATCTCTAAGTTTTATACCAACCTGAACAGAATCATCACAAGGAAGTATTTCCTTTTTGCAAAGAAAAACGTGTTCCCCTTTGTGACTACTGAACATATCACGATTTACATTTCAGATGTTTTGCTGTGGTGGAAGGCAGTAATGGAATGATTATTATGAGACAATGTGGTCCACTGGGTACGTCTCAGACAAATTCTGGACATCAGCCCTTGTTTCTTAATGACATAGTAGCTTGACATAAAACCAAATATACATTGAGATCTCCACATGATCCCATAGCAGGTGTGAAATTCCTGTAGCCAAACATTGTGTTTGTCCCTGTGTCCTAATCAATGTAAAGAGAAGTCCTTTTATGTTAGTAATTTATGCATGTGATATTTAAATTACCAGCAAAAGAGTGGTATTTGTTAAGTAAAAATAAACCTTTTTCTTTAGGAATAAAAGTGCAACTTTGAATTTGGGGAAAAAAGTAGAAAAAGAAAAAGAAGAGTCACATTTTTGATACTTCTGCTCTGTCCCAGTGTATGTTTCATTAAGGAATGATGATACCAAGTTTTAATTGTGAATTACTTCCTTCTCTCCCCTGACAGCTGTACGAGCTGACCGAATGCGTGGCGGTCGAAACAAGTTTGGACCAATGTACAAGAGAGACAGGGCACTGAAGCAGCAGAAGAAAGCTCTTATACGAGCAAATGGACTTAAACTGGAAGCCATGACTCAGGTGATTCAAGCAATGCCGACTGACCTGACAATATCCTCTGCAATCCAGAACATCCATTCTGCCTCCAAGGGCCTACCTCTGAACCATACTGCCTTGCCTCCTACAGACTATGACAGAAGTCCCTTTGTAACCTCTCCAATTAGTATGACAATGCCACCCCATGGTAGTTTGCAAGGTTACCAAACCTATGGCCATTTTCCAAGCCGTGCTATCAAGTCCGAGTACCCTGACCCTTACACTAGCTCACCAGAGTCAATAATGGGCTACTCATACATGGATAGTTATCAAACAAGCTCACCAGCAAGTATTCCACACCTGATATTGGAACTCCTGAAATGTGAGCCAGATGAGCCGCAAGTCCAAGCTAAGATCATGGCATATCTGCAGCAAGAGCAAGCGAACAGAAGCAAACATGACAAGCTCAACACATTTGGGCTTATGTGCAAAATGGCCGACCAAACCCTCTTCTCCATTGTTGAGTGGGCTAGGAGTAGCATCTTTTTTAGAGAACTTAAGGTAGGTAACAATCTTACATTATATTGTCATTCAATCAAGAAATAGATTACAGTTTGTTACAATGTTGTACTTCAAGCAAAAAAGCATGGTTTATCTTTTTTTCCATCTGCCCCATCTCATTGTTAATCTACTTGGCTTAAAGTAGGCAGACTATTATGAAAAGAAACTTGTAGCTGTCTTCCACCTGAGCCTGTAATTAGCTGTAGCAGAGAGATTCAAGTTTCAGTTCAGCTCTTCTGTGCTTTACTATTTATCACAACTGTTATTAACCTCCACAGGGCCTTGAACAAATTTTGTTCCTCCCCTGTCAGTACTGCTCACTGTCTGCCTTGTATTCAGAGTTGTAAGCATGCCTGTTCCAACTTTCTACATTCATTTATGTAATTATTTCATTATTTCATTTACCTTGGGGGGGGGAACACACCATTTCTGTTCATCTCTGTATACTCCATAGACAAATCCATATTTGAAATATTTACTTTCTCAATGAGATACTATTTTGTGCATTCTTGTGTGCCTAGTTAATCATGAAGGCTGAATACTAAGCAGGGTATACACAGAACAGAAAGCAAGGAGGAAGAAGAAACCTTAAAGACTCCTTTTGGTTTTCATCATCACTGATATATGGGGGATTCCTTTAATCTAGGCTGGCTACAATGACCTTTAGGCTTTTAGTTTTGTTGAAGCACCCAACAAATACCTATGCACAGGGCTCTGGAGGCCAGAAATCCCCCCAGTTACATTTCTCAGATTTTTTCTTAAGACAATTTTGTTGTGTGTTGTGGTCAGGTCTGAAATTTTAAGCTAGAAATTTGGGATCAGACAGTAAGAGAGGAACTGCTGCTTTTAACCACTCTTGATACAGAAATTAGCTTGGGAATTAATAAAATATCTTCTGTCTCAAAAAACCCTCAAGATGAGCTCATATCACATCTGAATTTCCCTATTATACTGCTAGTTACCAAATCTGTGTCCTACACAGATGTTCTTGCCACAGCTGTTTGCTGCTGAAATCTGTAAAGTTTTGTGACAATCCATAATTTCTTGCTGACTGTTGTCAAGCTAAGGGAAAATAATACAGTTTCCAAATACAATTACTGTAGGAGTTCATTGAGAATTGAATCTACATGAATCATGAGCACAGAAGGGAGATCCCATTAAGAAGCTACAGTCAGGATGCTTGCCACAACAGTATTTCTGTCATAACCATAATGATACAGACACATGAAATAAGATCTGATTACAAGAGTATGTGTTGCACACACAACTCCAATTTCTCTCCAGTTTTTCATGAGAATGACCATAGGAACCATTAAACACTCAGTCTATACAAATAAAAAGAAGGGAGAAGCTTACTCGGGGGTGGAGGAAATGGATTAGAGAGAGGAAAAGAATGTCACACCTTTGCTGTCTAAGTGGTTTACAATTTTATAGCAAGCTATAAGCCATGCTACTCATTTTAAATAACTTAAAAATTAAAATTTTGAATAGGCGATGTTCTAAATATCAGGGAACAGATTTTTCTGCCCATACACTGGTGAGTACTTTAGTCAAGAGTAACCATGTTAAAAAATCACTGAGACTTGCAAACCAAGATACTCTTAAGTGTAAGAATTTTGAAATTATCTGCCTTAAAATTCCATCTCTGATTAAAGTGAATATATTAACAGATATTCAAGCAACATTTACTATTTATGGTTCCATGGCAGATTTACAAGCATTCAGCATCCTATACTGGGAATAGTTTCAGAGATGGTCTTCACCTCCAGCCTCAGCCCGGATTATATTTTTCAACCAGCATATGTTTACCAGTATGGACACAAAAACCTGCAGAAATTTATTTAAGGAAAATGCTGACCAACTTCTCCTGGCTCTGGATGTATATATACACTACCATGTACATAGAGACTTTTGGAAATATATATATTCTAAAAATTCACTACTTATAGCCTTTGGCTAGTGAACTCACTTTCATGTATTTTTGGAAGGCACTGTTTTCATCTTAGTATTTGTTCCCTTTACATCTTAGAAACTTAAGAGTTCAGACAGTTTCATACCTTCTGGCATATTCAGATTATTATTATTTCTGCTTAATTGGACAAGATCAGCCAAACCGCATGGTATTCCTGAACAGTAATAAGACACTTGGAAATCCATCCACATCTAATATTTAGGGACCAGATAACACAGTTAAGAACTTTAAGCTTCTCAAATTCAAAAGAGTGAGGTGCTCAGAACATGTTTAGCCCAGACTCTACACTTTTAACAGCACCAGGTAACACCATCTCTTTGAAGCTGAGAGGATCAGAATTAAATAAACAGTTTCCAAACCTTTCCTGAACATAGCTCTCTTCTATCTGTCCATGGTTTCAGATCCTTCCAATCAAGGTAGCAAAAGCAGCTATTTCAGGTTGCTCCACAGAACATGAATACCTGTGGCAGAGGGAAAAAAACCCAAAAACTTAAGGATATGACAAATTTTAAATGCAGAAGAAAGGGAAGAAGTAATTATGGTAAAGATGCAACAAGATTTTCAGAACAGCTAACTTTGTTCCCTGCTGATACACAGCCAAGAAGACTGTATTTGCTTCAGAAGATATTTTCCTATTATTCCTACTTGTCTAAACTTAACAACTGATTCTTGACATATCTTTCAGATAAGACAGGTGCATTAGCAGATCCCTGGGACTAAAATTTTAAATTGCTCAAATAGTTAAACACTAAAGAATTACAAATATGCTTTGTATGAAATTCATATTGATTTTGTCATGAAAAGCGATGCCTTGCACATTCGTCTGTGAGTTACTAAACATCATCTTTGCAATTCTTTGCTGTATCTTTTTACTTCATTTTAAATCCAGTCTTACACGTTTGTCTCTTCAATTCATATAAAAGAGCAAACATTTTCCTTTCTGCTACACCTAGAGATTTCTAAGTAGCAGAGTTCCGGAGGGACTGAAAAGGAGGAGGGCATGATAGAAACACTATCCCAGTCCATCAGTGGTATAGGACACATCTGCCTTACAGCTAAAAAAAAAACCCTTGCCAGTTTTTACATTTTCTCTTTTTGTTTTCATTTAGCTGAAAGCCCAATTTTTTTCAAAGAGGTGTCAAGCAATAGCAAACATGGTTTGAAACTTTTATTTCATGAAGCTTTTATTGGCATATGTTTATCACAGTCTTTTCACTTGTTGCTCTACAAACTGTCAATGCCTCTTTTGGAATGTGTTACATGTGTAAGCATGTAAAAGGTAAAAATACTGACTGGGCATAACTGCCTACAGTATGAACTGCATTTTACAGAATTTGACCTGTGTATAAATTTAAGCATGTAATTTAAGTCTAATGCTCATCCTTGCTAAGGAGCAGATCCTCCCCATCTTCCTACTGGATATCAGAAATTAATGGAAATATAAATGTAGCAACCTAGTCAGGATTAATATAACATCAGAGTAAGATCCAAAGCAGTCAACTGCAGCCCTCTGAATTTGAATAACTTCAAATTTAACAACTGTTATATATCTCAAACATACCTAGCTCTATTGTGAAGTCAGAATACTTTGTAATTAGTAATTGTCATAAATTCTGGGATTTGACATCATGTATTACTTGCTTATTCATAATGAGAAATGTTTCTGTATTATTCTTTATACACAGATAAAGTAAGAATACAGAGATAACCTTCCAGTAGACTCATGATGACACTAATAGTAATAGTAAAGAAGGCCTTTGTTTGCTATTCTGGAGTTGCTGAAAGCTCAGTAAATATAAAAGTAAGATATATCCATCTTATCCTCAGCTAAAAAACTCAGGAATGCCCTGGGGATGCTAGATTTGTAGTGAGCTGTCTTAGTCAGGTGAAAGGTCTTTGTACAAAGCTAAAAAGAAAATATTGCAGGAGTTTCTAGAGTTCAAAGGTTACCTGGCCCCAAGCAAGGATGCAGACAGTTCCACTGGCCTGGTGTTTCCTCATGAGCCCGATCAGTGAAAATTCAATAACTACTTCCAAAGCTAAGTGTTCCTGAACCCAAAAAAAGAAAGCAGTCTCTGCTTGGGGCAGGAAGAAAACAGAACATGCACTGTAGAACAGTTCTCAGAATACTCTTTTCTGGCTGAGGATCAGAAAATTAACTAAATGTTGATAGTTACAGAAAAGTCAGTAAAGGACTTGTGACTCACAGAAAGTACTACCTTGACTTACTTGGCTATTTCAGTGAGGATGTCATAGGTCAAAGTACTATGTGAGCACAAACCCATTCAGTGAATTATTGCAGGAAAAGCCGGTGTACTTCATGTTAAAGAAGCTCATCCTAGAACTATTCACTGTGTTTGCAAATTTAGGCCATTCATTGATGTCAGATAGTACTTGTTCTGGGGCAGATTTTTTACTGTAAGTGCAAATTTGTCCGTGCTTACATAGTTACAAATGCAGTCTTCAAAGAAACAATGGCTCTACCAGGTATCTCCAAAGAGCCCTATCTATAGAACATCTACTGTACTCGGTAATACAGATATTATTAGCTAATAAGCTAATAGAGGCTTAGTTTTGTATTACATATTCCCCATAACCACAACTACAATAGCAGAGTTTCAAATTATTTCTCAAAGCAATGCAAACTTAGCGTGAATAGGATTAACAGAATTCATGGAGTCTCTTAAATTTTTTCTTCAAAATGTGTTTAGATACACTAGTATATTACTCAATACAGCTTTAATTTCAAATTACAGTCTGTATGTAATTAAGTATCAAGAAATGCATATAAAGAATTACAGTACAGAAATCCAATTATTAAACTGACTTAACACAGCCTAGGAAAATAAATACTTGGGGGTTCTTTGAGGAAAAAAAGTCAAACAGTGGAACACCTCAAAAGTGAGGTGTGACAAAATGTTGATATTATTTAGACTTAAATTATCAAAGACAATTTGATAACTTGAAGTGCTTTTGGACTTTGTAGTATGAGTTTATCAAGACAGGAAACGTAACATAGCTAATGAAATAAAACTTCTGCAGTGTTCTTCCAGTCAGGGAAGCTGCAAGAAGCTGAGGTCCAGGACTTCCCTTAATACTGGTAGTCGGATTATTTAATATGTTGTCACATGTACCTGTTGATTTTTAGTCTGGCTTAAGTGTATCTGGATCTGAAAAAAATATTTTTCAAACATTTAAAAAAATTTTGGGAAAAGGATTTCTCTTACACAGCCAAATAGTTCTTTGCTGTAGGATAATTCATTTAATGTTCAAGCAGTAAAATCATTGCTATAGAAGGAAGCCTTGGCAGAGAAACCAGGGCTTAATGAAGATTGTATCTGTCACCTAGCTGAACCTCATAGGGGAACAACACTCCATTAGAAGTTAATTTCCCAATGTTCTGGTTCTCCTGTGAACAAAGCATGCGACTAAATGCTGTATTTCAGCATGTGGCCATGTCATTTTGCAGCTTTTCTAAACAGTTTTTTCAGTGCTAAGCCTCTGGCACTTTTTCTAGGGGTAAGAAAGATGACATTCTTCTATTCCTGTTCATGTCAGAGCTGGATGCTTTAGTTTCACTCTGCCATATGACACTATCTCCTCTGATAGCAGGAGACTGAGTTCAGTTAATATGAATTTAGTCATTTTTCCATCTCATACCCTGTGTTGAGCATCATGCTGAGGCAAAGAATTATGCTACAGTTAGCAGTGGAGACTGCCACTTCTGCACTTCAATGGATCTGCATTCGCCAGTTCACTGTAGCAAGCTTACCTAGGTTCCCATGAATAGCCATCATGCAATAGCTATGTTTTGTTAGTTGTTACTAGAGAAAATTTGAGTAAGTAACAATTCCAAAAGCTATCCAGCCCACCCTAATGCTAGTGACAAGCAGAGATACAATCAGCTATAGTATGGACATGAGGAATTACATAGCTATAGCCATTTCTGTGACATGGCCTGAAGCAGACACTGGAGCTTTGATGGGGGGAAAAGCCACACTTGCATGTTCATCTGTGGTTCGGAGACACTTGGTACACAAAACAGAAGTTTATCATCGCAGTCTGATTTTTTCCTTCAAAGTGTAAGTTTCCAGTTTAAGCTTGACAATTGTAAGCGGTGACAGTAGAAAGATTACTTGGTTGCATTACCAAGAATGTATTACATTGCTGTAGGGCAAGATGTAGTCCTTAGATCTTGCAAGGTGTACCTAGTCCAAGGTAATATCAAAGTGAATACCAATAATAACTGCTGAACTGGCGAAGAAACTGAGCTGTGAATGCTCATCCATGTTAACATTACCTGTTGCATTTCCAGACTACTTTTAACTGCTGTTTTCTGCTGTAAGGATTTGCTCTTTTTTCTAAGTGATGGAGAAAGCATTGCACATTAAAAATTAAAGAATTCCAGTCTCTTGGAAAATTGTAGATCTATTTCCTGATTTTGCTTAAGAAAGTCACTGTTTTATTGGAGAATGACAGATCTTCACTTGCAAAGAATTCAGTTTTTTGGAAGTTTCTGTCACAAAAATACCACTTTTTTCCCCCTGCAAATTTGACATTTCTCACAACCAGGCAGTAAATCTTACTATAGGAAGAGAATGTGTTTCATTCTGATCCAGATTTTTTTCTATGATACCTGTATCGTTGCATCAGATCCAGCACTTGTGTACAATATCTGCATGATATTTCCATTGTACAAGATGGTTCACCATTACAGTGAAAGTTTACCATTATAAATCTACCAAGGCTGTTCAGATTTAAGGATATTCCTCTGTTAACCTGTAGCCTTTAGGATCACCTACAGTAAGGATGAAATCCTAGCCATACTGAAGTCAGAGACTTCCTATCAGACATTGCAGAAGTCCTATAACATAAATGGATGTTCTTCCATACTTTTATATATAGAGGTAAACCTCTTGAGATTAAGGGATGATCTTTCTACATACATGATGGTGGAATCCATAGCTCATATAATCTACTCAGCAGTAGGGCTAAAAAAAAGCTGACAAATTACAAGAAAAGCAGGAAAGTGTGATCTATGAAGAAAGATTAAGAAATCTGAATACTCAGAGCTAGACAAAGCAACAAATACAACCATAGGGCAGCCATGCGGAAGCACAACATCTGAACAAAACAAAGATCTTGGAGAGTGAGCAATTGTGTTCCACCTGCAGTGGCACCAATAATACGGTTTCCACAACATTCGGTCATCAGACTCATTATTGGAGAAAAGGCATAAAGCTGAGAGATTTCAAACTGCGCTGTAATTTATAAGATCACTCAGAACATGTTGGATGCACTATATGGCTGTATAGGCACAGGAACATACTAGAGGACTCAAGTCTTTTCCATTTCCAAATTTAAAATTATTATAAAATGGAGTTTCAAAAAGAGGCAGTAAAATCAAGAGGCAGACTCCATTTAAACATCGATCTGGTACCTCTACTTCCAGACGCTGGCCAGAATGCACTAACAGGCAGATTTTCAGACTTCTAACATAGCACAACCACCTATTGCCAGGGAAGCATTTCATCTTATGCTAGCCAAAAAATTGGGTGTAGTTTTGTGTTTTCATGTTTGTTCTGTTTTAGGTTTTCTTTGATTAGGTTTGGGGTTTTGTTTGTGTTTTTTTTTTCATGCATCAAATCTAGCATGCTTTAACTTCATAGTCTCAAGTTACAACGCTGCTTATAAAAGGAAGCAAAGCAAATTTCATGTGCTGGAAATAAAATTCTGTTGCTTATTTCTCCCACTCCCTATAAGCCAAGATGTAAAAATACATCAACTTCAAGAAAGTGTATTTTAGTACAAGATGAAATATTATTTAAAAAAGTTACTTTAAATTTAAGTACAATTCAAGAAATATCCAAATGAATGATAAACATTTGGCTTGAACTCCATTACAGCAAATGTAAAGACAGTGAAAATGTCCAATATCTGGTACTCTACTAAATGACTGCAGTACAGATCTTTTAGTAAAGTGACATATACAGTAGGTATTTAATCCTTCCCACTTTTTGACACCTGCCTGGAAAGAGTAGTTAAAAACAAGCTGCAATGGAACCACTATATCTTTGTGATAGCCTTTACACACTTTCTGATTTCTACTTATTTATAAATAAGAAACCTCTTAATTATAAATTTTGCAATCATTTCAACTCACAATAAACATGCTTTATTCAGAGTTAATGTTGGTTAAATCACAATGGGTTGTGTTACCACATTATAAAACTGGTTTGAAACATCATGATTTGAATCTCCACGTGCCACAGAAACTGACCGGTGCTGAAGCCCTCGATGCCTCAGCCCAACTGAGGGGCAAGGGCCTGCCACCCCCGTGGCGAAGGCCGCAGGGACAGCAGCAGCAGTGTCCCACCCCACCACCCTCATGAGCTCCAGGGACATTTGAGGGGACAAGGCAAAGGCATGCACAGACAGTGAGGAAGCCTTACCTGTGAGGAAGCACAGAGAGCTGGGACCTTGGCTGGAGCTTCAATGGCCAGGTGTAGCCGTTAGGACCTACAGGTGACTCAGGGGGCTGCTGCATCAGGAAGAGGAGCTGGGCTCTGTGCTGGACACCAGCAAATAGCTGTGAGCAAGTCCTAAAAACGCAGCTAACTCAAGAGCCATGGCTCTGCCTCTCTCCCATGTTCCTTCTCCCTGACCTGAAACTGACTCTTTTTTACCCCTGTAAAATGCGTAGGGGATGCAGACTGATCTGCTGCACAGTGCTGGGCTCTGTCCCCTAAGCAGCCACTCTGTGACCTGTGTTTCTACACCTGCATGGCACTCAAGCCCTCCATAGGGCAGAGTGAGGTGTGATTTGGGGTTATGCCATTATTAGCAGTAGGCTGCCATGGGCTGCTCGGCCCTTCACTGGTCCCATGAGGCAACACTGCTGTGTGTAAAACGGAGATGTATACACAGGCATCAAGGCACCAGAGTAGTGAATGGGCTGGAGCTGCCTGGGGTTGTCCTGCAGGGGTGCAGCACCCTTCCTTCAGCCTGCACATGTCTGAGTGGATGGCAGCTACCAGGGAAGAAGAAATCATTTCTGCTGAAAGGTGAACAACCAGTTAGTCTCATGCTTTGCTTCAACATTTCTTCACATCCAACAGCTTTCAGTGGAGTCTAAAGACACCCACCAGCTTTTCCCCCAAAATGGTCTTTGTATGCTGTTTTGAAATGGAGACAAAGTTGCTGCTATTGGCACCACTACGGGCACATTTGTAGAGCAACTCCAGAAGAAATAAAAGGTCAGATAAGAAGGAATTAAGGAAAACTAAGAGAGAGATAAAATATGTTACCAGTAGGAAAGTGAAGCTATAATTTCAGGTGGACATCCTCAATGTCTTTTTTCCCAGTTCAGGAACTGGTAGAAGCTCAGTTATAGGTGGTTAGGTAAAAATCAGGGCAGAACGGGCAAAAAAATATTTAACAATGTTTATTTAAAAAACCCCAGTAATAAAAACCAAAAAATAAAGATAAAAAAAAAAAAAAAAAAAAAAAAAGATATGATAAATTAGGAAAATAATATATCAAATAATCAATTGTGGTGAAAAAAAGAAATTCCATTTTGTCTAACTCTGGAATCATCTGTCATACCTATCACTTGCGGAGGGAAAATAAATAAATCTGTTTCCAGAAATTCAGAAATAGAAAAATCCTTTTTACATCTAAATACAGCTCTTGCATTTGTTGAAAGAAAAGTTACTTTGATATTTGTTGCTAAATAAAATCTTGGATCAAGTAAATTTAATTAAAAAAATTAGTTAAGGCAACAATGAACACAGGAAATATACATGAATAAAGTGTTCTAAAAGCCAGGCAACTCTTTTAAGACTATAAATATCACCTAAGCAAGGCCACTATAATTAGCAAAGGGTGAACAAAAGAAGACATCCAGAAATAGATGGGGAGGGGGGAGGCTGTGAGGGTGAAATGTCTTGGTTAACCTTATTTGAGTGTTCTTTCCATAGCATAGGAAATGGTTCCAGCTAGCTCATGAGTTCTGTTGGTATTAACTGATTTTTAAAAGGACATTTCCATGTTGTCTGTATGCCAAGGAAATTCTTTTACTGGCATGTTTGCTGAATACAGGAAACATCACCCTGGCTAAAGTGTGACACTGGATGTGATGAAGAATTGTATCTTTATTCTGGTGTTATAGTCAGCACCGTCTGTTTGTTTCATCTGGATACTTTTTGGTATTTATTGGGGGATACGTACTGCAATCTTGCAATTTGTCCTGAGTAATAAGCAAACACAGTGGCTGGTGGTGCTGAGTCATAATCTCTCACCACTCAAGAAGCAGCTTGCTGCAGCCCTTGTGCACTAGATGATTAGTCCAGCACTTCAGGGAAGGTAGGGACAGGGCTATCTAGTCACCCCTAATCTACTTTATCTTTCCTTAAGGTAGAGGCAGAAAAGAGTTCTGGGAGCCATCCTCATCTCCATGCTATTGCCAGAATTTTCTGTACAATGAAATGAAAGTGTACCGACAACTACTTACTCTTCTAAATAGCTGAACAAGTCAGGCTCGAGCATAATAATTTTCAGTGTAAGTCAGGTTGTGTTTATAAGCCCAGTCTTGTGCTGCTTGTCAGAAGAGAACTTTACTAAAGCCAACTAGAATTTGTCCAAATAAGAAGTGCAAGTTAAAATCCTGAATTACTGTATTTCCAGTTTCATTCACCGCATCTGCCAGTTTCCTGTTCTCTTCTGTTAAGCTGCCTGTGTCAAGCATTCAAGTTTCATTTGCTATGTGTTATTTCTAAATGCTTTTTTGTTATTTATTTTCTCTTCTTTTCCTTTCTCGTTCTTGGGAATTGTGTTAGGACCACAGCCACTACTAAAAAGGCGTTAACTACAGTTATTCATAACTCCACTGGCCTATCCCACAAAAATGTTCAACAACAGTCGGTGTGTTTCAGTGACAGCCTCTTAAACTCGTGCACTTTTTTGGGAAAAGGTAGAAATCTTTGTCAAACAGGTTACAAGTGAGTGGGTTGGAGAGGCCAGCAGTCTCCTTTCCATCTTGCTACTCCTGGAGCTCAGTAAAAATCATAATAAAGCCACAAAGAGTTAATCTAAACCATTTTTTTTCCTTCAAAAAACAGCAAAAACCTGTTAGGGACAATAACAGTCGATAATTGCCCAAAGTCTCTGGTTCTACTCTCATTTGTCTGTGCAATAGTAGGGAATGAGTACCCTGAGGTTAGAAGGAACTGTGAGAGATGGTAGGGATGTAGTAGACAGTCTGCTGGAGGCATGAAACTAAATTAGGTGGTGGTACAAATCACCTAGTGTGCAAGTGGAAGCCAAGACTAATGTGTAGCTCATACCCAGGTCACCACAGTATAAAACAGTTTCAGCTTCTTTTGTAACCACAGCCACTGGTCTTCCTTCTATCCATTCATGGAGAGAAGAGAGTGAGACAGAAAGCAAGCTACTCACAAATACTATTGGAGTATTGTTTGGGGTAGCACATATTATGCACATGAAAAGCAACATTAGACAATTTGCTGCATTTGAGGATGAGACCTAGAATCTCCTAACAGTATTTTGAATATTGGCCATATTCTGGGATTTTACCCAGACTTTTTAGTTTGAAAAATCCAAAATTGCTATAAGGGGTAATATCAAAAAACTGTCTTTCTGATGCAGGACTAGAAAAACGATGGCTCATGTTTATAATACAGTGAGTAAACCACAAACGTCTTAACAAAAGCAATAATAATGATAACAACTTTAAGTAGAAATAAACACATGGCAATTACTTTGGTTTGGATCTGTCACTCACAAGATAAGTTCTCAATTTGCAGGTGTGGTGAAGGACAGTGCTCTCTCCTGACTCTGAATGAGCTCTCACGGGTAGTGCTCCCAGTAGGAAGGGTTAGACCTCAATGTCAGTGTTTATATGACTAGCTCATTTGGTAACATTGAACAGCATTTATTTTTAATTTGCATGCCTCTCCTTTAAGGCATACCCTTCTCTGTTTGACTTCAGTGGGAGCTCCACGTGTTTTGCCTTTGATTTTGCTGCATGCTGGCAATTCTAATTAGTGTTAATAGGAGTTTTAGTGGAGCTTTTCTCCCTCTTTCTCTGCAAGAGAGGATAGTTTTCAGTGGTTATCCCAGCAATGACTGGTGTTTTTACACTTCAGGAGTTGGAGCTTTATCAAAGTGGCACATAGTGCCTATCAAGTATGTATCTTAATTTCTTCTCTGTCCCTGCCAAAGCATTACTTTACCTTTTCCCCCTGGCTGAATAACAAATGGTGAGAAAACTGACATTGATCATTCTAACAAACTCCCCTCAGTTTTTAAAAGATTGCTCAGTATTGTCTTTGAGATTTTTAACAGTAATAATTTTATTTAGTTAACACAGCCTTTCTCAATGACTTTCTATTGTTATATAGAAATATGAGTTAGAAAAGATCATTTCATTTTTTGAGACTGATTCTAGGGCTATATCCTGCAAACTGTACTAAACCTCAGCCTGCTCTGCCCTACAGAAGCTGTTTTCAAACTTATTTTGTATAGGGACACAATACTACATATTGAGCAGCAAGACTGGGAGAATCTGATCCTTTTTAGCAGTGCTTCTGGTTTTATTTAAAAAGAATCTTGCCCCCCAACTCTCACCATCAAACCTTGCATGTTGAAACAGAAATAACAGCAATACTATTCCATTTTGAGGTTTTCATCTCTGACATGCATACCTGCATGCACTGCCAGACACAATGAACAGGAGCTGCTTTTCTCCTTCGTTAATGCTAAGGCATGTGGCTGTCTGTGCTAACATAACCCTCTTTCCAAAATTTCAAAAGACACAGACCTTCCCAGAATGATGATAAAGTTTTCCTGTGTTCCAATAATAAAAGTAGAACGTACCAGTAATTTCCAGTTCCTCTGTGGTTGGGCAGCCTGTGAAGACTAAATCTGAAGTACCTAACCTGCAATATCAGTGTGGGAGTCGGAAACAGATGTTCACCGGACAATACAATTTGTTGTCACTGTCGATACTACATGGCACTTTTCCCAACAGAAATTGTCTGTAGCTGGAAAAGAATGTAAGGAGCTATTCATGCCCCAAATTGCTATTCTTATTTTTAAATGTTAAATACTCCTTTTCTTTTGTTTCAAATGACTGAATGAGGGAGGCGTAAGCTCTAAAAAATACAATTAACTGGACTTGTAGTGTCTGTGTAGTATACCAACCAGCTAATTTAAGGCTTTTTCCTAAAGACAAGACATTATGTGAAAACCAACAAGAGTCAAATTCTGTACTTTAGAATCAGGGTGCTGTAACCTTTAATCTTAAAAAATATTTGATGCTCAGTAGATATTTATACAAAAAGTGCATCATGGGAAGTAAATGGGACAAATCATTTCAGGTGTATTTGAGTGTGCATTTATAGAGATTATGATTTATTATATTCATATAATAGTATTGTTGTACATATAATAACACTTTAAGCAGTTTCTTTATGCATTAGAAATTCTAATAGGCCATTTGGGCATTCAAAACTAATCAAACACTCAAATTAGCAAAATCCTCTATTAGAGTAGTATATGATGCCTAGCCTTGATTTCCAAATTTCATGTATATTACAAAAGCAAATGCACTAGATCATACTTACTATAAAAGGCAATGGATTGGGCTAGGTACTCTTTAAATTAAATATTATTTTTTTTTTTTTAGGGATACATTGAATATATATTTTTTTTTTTTTAAAAAAGAGAAAATCAAAATGAAATCAGACCTCAATACAAATTAATGTTACAGTCAGAGTGTCAAAGAGAGCTAAAGATCTGACTGTGAGAACTCTTGAATATATCATCTATATTTTACATGAAAAAATAACACTCTAGGTATTTTCAAAAATGATGATATCTGGGATTTGAATTGGAGAACACTGAAACCAGTGACAAAACTCGCATGTATTTGATGACTGCTCTAACTCCGGCAGGCTTTCTTTAGAGATATTAAAAAGAGGAAAATGTGTTTGTAATCACATAGCATGAACAAGAGCAAAAGATTTTAGCACTGTAAAGTCAAACAACTGTCTTATATGTACAAATGCATGTAGCAACACTTCACACTAATCTTTCTGGAATAGTAATTTTGCATTTACTGTGTTTACTGTTGCAGTCGTCTGTAACAGTCATTTAATCCCACTGACTAAAACCTGCTCTATGTCAGGTTTTAGTAGGTGGAAAACACAATGATTTTTAGTTGTTCATTTCTTTATAATCACTGCATAATTTAGCATTAAGTTCTAGCCATAGTTCAACTTCTTTTATGCTTTTAGATTTCATTAATTTAGATATATTTCTATAGCAAAACACTACCTGTTCAGATGATTTTGGATAAGAGCTTGAACTCCACAAAATTTTCAGTCAGCACGTGAGAAGTAGAATGAAATAGGTAATGGGATAATGTTTAGGACACTTGTAAGCAATGTGCTGAAATCATGTGCGTGTATCTGTATCTGTGTATTTCTGCATACACTCCTGGGTTAAACTGATTTTTTCATCAACTAGGTGTTGGCAAGTGCCAAAGTGATTTAGGATTAGAATGGGATTTAGGCTGATCTAGCTACAGTTGTATTTCTCATTTCATCATCATGCCAGGGATACTGTGACAGTTGTGGGTTGGTTTTTTTAATTTATGAAATAGACCAAATTAAATGTCCATACCAGACATACTGTTAGGTTATGGGGAGTGAAAGAGAAGCACTGCATTAGGCCTTGTTTTTTTGTCTGCACCCAGCAGAGATGTCCTGAATGTACAAAACAGCTGGGAAACTTCCTATGTAGTACACAGCTTGAGAAATGCATTTAAGAATCAAAAAAATTAAATCCATCTGATTAGACTTTGTTTCAAATGACTGTTATTCTGGTCCTGTAGTATACTTCTTGCAAAATATGAATCAGTACAGATGTGTGTTATCTGGCTGCATTGCATCATGTTTAATACTAACTCTCATTTTAACCGTCATGACAGTTGAATCCCAATAAATGTTTTAGACTACAGACTTCTCATTGCAATACCAGAGACAGCCTGAGCTCATAGAAAGTTTTAGTATTACTTAGAATTTTGAAAATTAGTGGATTAAAACAGACCCATTTGCAAAAGTGACTATGCTATCATTTTCAATGATACTGGGTTTTGTATGTTATCTGCTGAATGATGTTTTGCTGTCTCTTCTTGTCAATTTAAATGCCTTTTTGACATTCAGGTTACAGAAAAGATTTCCAAAGAGACAACAGAAAAAGAGGTTACTGAAATTATCAGGAGCACTGCCCACGCGTTAGCAAGAGGAGCAAGCAGTATTTGAAAGAGAGGAAACCCTTGGCGGCTGTGTAGCACGGCTGTGTACACCAGAGTTAGTTAGAGTGCTCTGAATCTCATCTTTTGATCTCGAGCGATATTTTTCTCAGTTATGTCACAGAGGTCACCTGGCTCATGTGTGACAAACTGCCTGCATAAGTCACAGTGCCAGTGGCAGAGATTTGTAACCATGTCCCTGGTCCATTGCCTTTGAATTATTTCGCAGGCCCTCTGCTTTACATTTACACTCTGTCGGAAGATGAACAGGGGAAGGGAGTAAAATCAAGGGCAGGGTCTCATCCTGAAGGACAAGGGGAAACAGGTGGAAGGTTAATGGCCCTGGAGCGTATCCACAAGCCTCTCAGGCTTGATATATGGGCCTCAGGCCTAAAACGGGCATTGGCTTTCAAAGATATATTATTTCATTTGAGGAGAGACATTCTGGAGTTCCTGCATTTGTCTGCTGATAGATGATCCTCTGTCCACAATTGGTTATGGCGTGTGAGTTTTCCTTGGGCCTGCTCCCGTACATAAAAATTTTGCTGAGCTCTCCAACCTTTCGCATGCCTGTGAGAATGGGACGTGTGCGGGCCTTTTGGCAGGCGGCTGGATTTTTGTTGCTGCTATTTTTGTAGTTCCTTTTGAAGCACAGGCAAGTGGGGGATGAAAGGCGCTTCTGTTCATTCATACGCGGCTGGGCAGGGGCAGCCTCGCAGGGATGAACATGGGGGAGAAGAAGATGTCAGGGGTCCATCATGCATACATGCGTTTGCAGCACAGGCGGAAGTCACTCCATCTAATCCTGTATCTTATACTGGCACATGCCCACAGAGAGATAAAAATGAGGAAATAATTTGCATGATTTTTACAACCTCTTCTGTCAGGGTATTTTGGTTCTGCTATGTTTCCCAGCTTGTGGGAGAAAACCGGAAAGATTACGTTTATTGGGGCCCTACTTAGAACAGTTTAGCTCAAGCACCCCATAAAAATGAGACACTACTGCCTACATCTTAGCAAAGTGCCAGAGGACTTAGAGCCAAATCATGCTTTTGCATGTATCTGAAAATCTCTAACTGGCTCAGATGTATAGAGTTAGATTCTGCCAAGTGCAACAGGGTTGCACTGCGGGCAGAGCAGAGCGTTGGCAGCATCTGGCCCTTGCCCCATTTGCTGTGCCCGGCTGGAGGAGGCATCAAGGCACCCAAAGAGGAATCTGGTGGCAAAGGCCTTGTTCCAGAGAGGGAGCAAGTCCTGGATTCATTGCCACACTGGCACTCCCACAGCATCTTGTCATTGCACAACTGTCGTAAATCATGGGAAGGTCTGTTTAAAAAACAGTTAAACGCCTTAACATATATTATGGTTTAATGTAGCCTACTTAACAGCTTGTTAAGTTATCTTGATTTTAAAAACATACTTGTAGTAACTGTTACGGCATTGCATTTCTAAGATCTATTACTCTATGACAGCATGATTTAAAGAAAGTGGAATGTATATTTTTGCTATATAAAGTATATTAATTTAGATTCATTTTAATAACAAATAACTTCAGTTTCAAGGGATAGATTTTGCCTGAAAGAATTCACATTAATTACACTTGAGTATCTCCCAGTTTAACCTTTATTTTTCCCATGCAACTATAAAAGCAAAGTAAGCAAAATATGTACATCATAAGTTTCAATATAGTTTGTTTGCTTTCTTTTATTACAGTAAAATTTGTAGTTGTATAAATAGATTTGTAGCTTAGTGGATTCAATTTAAGCCTAACTCATTTCTCAATCTGAACTTTTAATTGAACTGTTATATCAATACTGTGTTATTTGAGTAATTAGGACCTGGTATTACTGTCACTGAACTCAATTGATAAGCTCTCAGTGCTCTAGTGTGAGAAGGATCAGGCTTATTCTGCATTTCAGTCAGTTCCTGTAGATAATGTCCTGTTGTAATGCAATTATTCTCTCTTCCTTTAGTGTCCTGCAGAGTTTAAGTTAGACAAGTGAGCTAAAGACCTGAAAGACATATTTAGTGTCTCCTGCAGCAGTAGGAAGGAAATCTGAGGACTTGCTAAAAGGAAAGATTTAGAAGCAGAAATTCTATAGAGAGAACTGAACAGAGTGTTAGCAGGCAGGAGGATCTGCTTTTCCACTTGTTGCTTTGATAACAGATAAAAGGCTGTCATGAACTGCAGGCTACCAGCTGGGAGCAGATAGAGTAATCCTGGCAGAGGGCTGCCCCAAAACTACACAGACATGCTTTTAAATCTTCAAGACCACAGGAAAGTTGGTTTTCCCCTGCCATTTTCATCATTATTCATGATGATGTTTTCGACCCCAGTTTAACATGTTGGTCTAGTAAATCTACTTAAAAATACCTTTTCTGTTTGAAACAAGTAAATAGCACGTTGACAAAAACATTTCAGCTATTTCATCCAACTGCTTAAAGATTCTCAAAAAAAATTCCAGAAAACTGACTGAGGCATAAAATTTCCATACTGTACAAAATCTCTTATGGTTGATTGTAAAGGTATATTGCGCCTGATGTGCAGATAATCATAGAAACAATTTGTAAAATATGTCTTCCTTGTAATCAACACACTTGATAAATGAAACTTAGAGGATGTATTACTTGTAAGAGAATAGCAACAGAATGTCATTTGTTAGAAAATGAGCCGTAGTGACCTCTGTATGGTACAAACAAGTGCAAACAGAATGACAGAGCCCAGCACACACATGCATGCCTAGCTTTGCTGGTGTGCATTGTGCCACCGAGGTCATATTACCAACATACTTAGACACATGCATGATTGGGCCAACAGTATCTGTTAGCATGTACACAGACGCTTGACAAGCTGTGTTGTTTCAACCTGCATTATTGCCAAGAAAGAAAAAAAAGACTTAAAGACCTGATTGTCATGCTATACAGTTCATTTTAATGATATATTTAGGGGCCTAGCTTACTTTGTATTCTTATGTGCAATTACCCATATAAAAAACCACCACTCATTAGTGTTCTGTTCCACTGACTTAATTATACTCCTTAATTAAATCTTGACTAACTGGGGGTCACTGCGGTGTCAGTGGGATTTGTCATTGTTTGTCAGCAGGTGTCTGGTCACATCTATTTCTGGTTTCCCTGTTGCTGTATTCTGTTTAAGAGTCTGGTCTCTCCTAAATGGAAAGGACGATTATGCATTACCTTACTATGTTTTGTACCTTGCAAAGTAAATGAAATACCAGTGAATCCGTTCTGTAATACTAACACTCTCCCAGTCCTGACATACGGGAGTTGGGGAACGAAGCAAACATAAACCTTTTCAAAACATAGTTCATTACCTCACTTGTGCTCCTTTTCAAAGGCTTATTTTTCCTGCACTCAAAAGCCATGGTCTTATTAATTTATCAGATAATCTTGTGTTCAACAGGCATAAAAATACATTGCAAATATCAATCTAGGGATATTTCTCCTTTCCCTTATTCCTAAACATGAAATGAATTTGAAACATGACCAGCAAGAGTGAGCTAAATCAATATTACATGCATAACAAATACCACATGGCATGTGCTGCTATTGCTGTGTTGCTCAGAGTCAGAAGACTGAGGCTCCTGATACAGTGTTTCCTGAATAATTCAGTGGGAGTTCTGCATGTGCAATAAGTGCATAAGAGTACCATTTCTTTCTAGTTCAAATTTGCATGTTTTGGGTTTGTTATTTTAAAAAGTTACTTAGGGGAAATATAATTCCCTTGTTTATGCATATAATAGGCACCTAATGTTCATCTGAATAATTGATTAGTCAAGTCAGGCTTTCATAATTAGCTATTGGCCTTCCAGTATAAGGCCACAAAACACTTGTCAATCTACAGACGTTTTTAATTTATTAATATATATCTTATCAAAAGAGCTGCAGTAGTTACCTAGAAAGCATTTATTATTTATCCTGTCAAGGCTGAGGAAGCATTTCTATTCTAGACATGTATTTTCAATCTATTGTAACTTTCCCAGAAGATTACCTTTTTGTTCTGAAAGTTTTCATGAACATTCTCTGCCTGTAAGCACTTGCTTATGGTGGAAATTGGAAAGAAGTTTGCTTTGAAAAAAAACCAAAAATGCAGCCATTCCTGTGTTACACAGAACCTAGTGACATGATTCATTGACTATAAATACTGTGTATCGCTTATTTGTACTCAGATACCTAAAAACCATTTAACTCGATGCCCCTAGCAGATATCCCTGATATCAGATAATGCAGCCATAGATTCTGTGATCATACAGATGCAGCTAGCATGTGCATTGATAACGTGTGACAGTGATAGTGCAGATATGAGTTGTGGAGCTATGTGGTAAATTGCAGATTTATAAGATAAATTGTATTTACATGAATTTCTTGACCTCATTTGAACCCTGCCACTAATCCATTTTTGCTTTCTCATGCTCCTAACCAGTTTTCAAGTGGCTGTTGTTACAGGAAAAATTATCCCCCTTACCCCAGAAGCTGCATTTTGAGCCTATGATATGAAGTTCATTAAACAAGATATTTGATAGTGAAATCCAGAATTAAAATTGTTCAATTGCTACTAGAAGTAAGTTAAAAATTAAACATCTGATAAAACAATGGGACTAGAAATTTTATGGTTTATTTTATCAGGAAAGAAACTTCACATTTCCATTGGGAGGCAGCATTTACTTCCAGCACTTGTTGAGTGTGAAACACTGAATTTTAAAAAAATGTTATTATTTATGGAAAGGTATTTTAGTTCTATATGTGCTATAAGTTTACTTTTCCTTGCCCCTGTTCAGAAGAATCACCTTCATTTTAGTGAAAATATATAAGCTTTTGCTTCCCATTAGTGAAATCAGAAGAAATGCTTCAAGGAATATGTAAAGTGCTTTCCTGAATCAAAGCCCTTCTGAGGCCTGTACTATTGGATGTGTATTAAGTTCCTTGCTTTATAAATGGAAAGATACAAATATAATATCAGAATTCTAAAACCCTTTTAATTCTAAAACACTTCTATTACAGAATAGCTGGTTTAGTTTGTTTGGAAAGAATACGATGTAAAAACCACATCATAGAGGTAGAAAAAATTTATGCCCACTTTGGTAGTGTGATTTATTTAATTGTGGTTCACCACTATGAATTTATGTGGTCTCACAAAATTCATACAGGTCCCTGAGCAGTGCTACAGCATCCTGTGTATCATGTACATATATGTATTAGACATACTTACCTAGTTTCTGCTTAAAGATAGAAGAAATGTTAGAATCCCTCTCTTCATAAGAAGTTTGATAACATACCTCCCATTGAAAAATGCAAATACATTTCTAAGGGTGTCATTATAAAGCCCCTCCTCCACAATAAATGTATCATGCATTAATATAAAATTCCTTTATCTGTTTTTATATATATTGCAAAATAATAAAAACATTAGATGCTACATTGCAAAGAATACAATACCTGTGAAGGATTCAGAGCCAACTTTGCAGCTGCTGTTCTAATTTTGTATATAATATTTTCTGCAGTATTAAAATTTCAATCAGTGTTATACTAATATAAGGATTTTCTATTGGGATATTTTTAAGCATAGGAGGTTCTATCTGGGAAGTTTTTGTAATTTAGGCTGGTGTGCTAATTAAGGATTCAAACTGTGTGAGCATTAAAGTGTTCACATTCTCACTATTAACAAACAAAGTTCTCGCCAGTGCCAGTATCTATTCACCTAAGAGCTTGGAAACATTTCCCAGTGGTATTGTATGGCTAGCTCGGTTCTTCCATTTAGACTTTGAAAGAGCATTGTTTTCAAAAGTGTTTTACAACTGCAAATAGATGTATCTGCTAAAGAGATTCATATTTTCATGATTAGACAGGTGATTTGATCACAAAGCGGAAGAGAGTTCATATACATAAACAATGAATTAAAAACCCTGAATAGGATTGTTAAGTCTGTTTTTCTAGGTTACAACTAAATGAGAGCCATTATGTGGGCTTTCAGATAAACTCACAAAGCTCTTATCTGTATAAACCTGATAGATCTGCCATTATCCTTAGTGACTAACAGAAGTTATATCATTTACTTTCATTAAAAAAACATTAATCCTTTTTTAGTAACCTTCTTCTAATTCATTGATTCAATTATACAATGAACAATAAAAGTGTTTGGTATAATAAAAACACAGTATTAAAACATGTTGTATATATAAATATTTCATTGCAATGAGATTATTCAGTGTTTTAAAAATATTAGCAGAATTAATGTTAGGCTCTTAGACAACACACTATATGTTTTTGAGCCTCTCTGTAACTATATATAAAAACACTTAGTCTTTAAAATGAGAGGCCTGTAATAGTTGCAGACAGTATTACTTGTGGTCACTACGTGAACAGATTTCCTGTGAAGTTGGTGACACTCACTAGCATAGGTTGATTAAGGGACAGGAAATTGTTTATGGATGTATGCACATATTGCTCCTAAATATTGTGAAGCCAGGCTCTTCTAACGAGATCAATTTCCCTCAAAGTTACTGGCCTTTGACCTAAATGAAAACCGACTAAGACTCCCAGGCTTGGACCTTGAGCTGATGCAAGTCTTGGGAACATTTTGCTTGGCGGGTGGTGTGCTCAGTACATGGCAGCATTGTGAGCAACTTTCAGAGCAGTGGCAGCTGCTGCGATCCCACCAGCTAAATAATTCAGATCACCAAGACACCAGTATAGTTCTTGATCTGGCAGTTCACATGAACTGATTGGAGTAATTCACCCAAGACTTTAATCAATTTTGACAAAGCTTGTACTTGTTATCATTTGGCGTGCAGTTATTTTTATTCATTTTTGTGGCAGGAGAGCAAAATACCATTGGTTGCATTATACATGTTACCTCAAATACCAGTCCCCAGGGACAGCAGAACAGGTTTCTGTGAGAGACAGTTGATGTTACTGGTTGCTGTGAAAAGCTGGCGTGATTTCTGAGAGCATTCCTAGACTAGAGAAGAAGAATGCACTTCGTATTTTCATCAGTCATCCTATTACAGATTTACTTTTAATTCTTTCAGCAAAGCAGATTATTAAAAGCAATGACCTGAGGTCTTCATTCAGATATCAGACTTGCAATCCTGTATAATGTGCGCAGCAGGGCAGAGGTCACACTGACGAGTCTGTTAATGTAGTCACTCTGGGATAAGATCAATCTCCATACTTCACCATATTGATCTAATAGCTCATTGGCACTTCCCTCTTTGAATTGATTAGCTCATGTGTGAAAAGAGATTGATGGGTTTCTGACCCTGAGGAGTCTGTAAGGGGCACACCCATGGCAGGAGAAGTGGATGTTTTTGCTGCTTCATTTGGGTGGCTCATTATGTGTATGTCTCATGGGGAATAAGGGTCATAACATTGGTTTATGAATTATTTACAACAAAATAGCAGGGTTTTGCTTCATTTGATGTTCTACCTTTACTGAATCCATTCTAAACAGAGCATGAAGAAATACACATGAATGGCCAAATGTACCAAATATTTGCGTAAAGGAAACCACCACCTATAAGTGACCTTAAAAAGCAATTTTACTAATATAAGGTAATCATAATAGATATGAGGGTAGGAATAGACTTCATGGGTCATCTAGTCCATTCCCCTTATGCAATGACAGAATACTGATGATATCTAGAAATGAATTACCTTTTAATTGCATATTCTGGATAAGTACTTACAGTGAATCTAGTTCAAACATCTCACAGAACTTCATAGTGCACATTGCACTGTAGAAAGAAGAAATTTGCATGCAACATGTGAGCTAAAAAATAAACTATGCACATTTCTCAGTTGTTAGAAGTACCCCAAAAAAAAAACCAACCCAGATTCAACTCCATTTATCAAACAGTCATATATTTGCACAATGCATATATTTGACACAGTAGATCGGATTTTGGTGCTGTGTCTGCTCAGGCAAGAGGAAATGTAAAAGAAGCTGTCGCCAGAAGCTGAACTTAGAAGTTGGCTTATGTTAGGTTGCACTTAAAAAACATGTGCGTTATCAGAGCCTTCACAGATATAAAGCAATAAAACTAAGGGCCAGCTCCTTAAAGTCTTCTGTTGAAGCCCAAGCGTTTCTGTATTCCTGTCTGCATATGAATTGTGAAATCAGTCTCAAAGATATTTATAATGAAATAATTTCTTACTTATTGTCCAAGCTCAGGATACTGTATAATACCATACCTAGGAATGTGGTACATATCAAGTCAGGTTTTATGGTTATACCATGGTACAAAAAATATTAAGCAAAATATTCTCACGATGCTGTTAAGCTGATGCTTATATTTATGTAAGGAGACAGTCTGCTTCACTAATATCTTGTATGATTTAACTGGACATTTGGGGTTTATTTAGGGTCTGGCACTTTAAACTGAAAACCAGATAATTTTATTTACAGGGAAGTATCTCTGCAGTCAAGCAACCCCTTTTAGCTATTAGATTTTTGGTAGAACAAACAGGTACTGCAGAAAAGCAAAGTAGTATGCAGTTCCTTTCCTAAAGACCTTATATTCTAAAAGAAACAAACCCTCAGGCACATAAGTTAAAAAAAAAAAAAAAAAAAAAAAAAAAAAAAAGAATATTTCTATATTCTTACA
>JAOEHX010026798.1:0-25002 GCA_025448015.1 Bolborhynchus lineola | reverse complement strand
TGAGGTGTCCCTGCTCACGGCAGGGGGGTTGGAACTAGATGATCTTAAGGTCCTTTCCAACCCTAACTATTCTATGATTCTATATAACTCAATGCACTCCAGAACATATAAAACACCTTCCTCACAACCTTTTTTGGGGGGTGCGCTAGCAATTCAAGTTTATACATGACAGCATAAAAAGATTAAAAGTAATTGCACTCTCTTCATAAACAGCCAACTTAAAATTCCACTATTATATTTCATTTAATGCAGACTCACTTGATACTAGGGAAGAGAGCTAGAACTTCCCAAGGAGACACATGGACTTTGTGGCTTTTTAATCAATTCTCAGCACCTAAAATAACTGGTGCTTAGTTCCAGTGAATATGTTGGACTGTAAATGTACCCTACATTAATATTTATTGTTCCAGGATGATAAAGATACAGTGTTTAATTAAATAATTGAAGAGCTAAGGGAAAAAATTAGTATCTTCTCCACAAAACATGCACTGCCTCTGTGCAAAAATAATACTGCTGATAAAAAGTGGAAATTGAGAAGTACAGATTATCGTAGCTAAAACAGTATGAACTTTGCCTACAGACTACCTTTTTACCCCTTAAGAGGCTAGCAAGTACAGCAGCACTACTACCCTATAGTGCAACCCTCATCTTTGGAAGATCACCATCTTGTTTCTCTCAGAAGCCTGCGTCTGAATGTTAAATCATAGGTTTTAGAAACTAGTGTGTTACTGTTTTTTACCTAAAGGTGTGTTATCCTCTCCTCCCCATCTCTGAAATGCCTCCAGTAGTCGACCTCCAACAACTGCTAGACACAGCTCCTCATGGAAACCACCTTCAAGGCAGATGTCAGTGGTGATTGCACAACCTGCAGCTCCTGCACCTACCTATATCAGTGAAGAGCTTGTGCTTCGAATGATGAGCTCATGAAGAAACTGGGGTCACTTCTTCATTATGGCCTTAATTTATACTTTCTGTTACAGAGTCACTCCCACAAAATCTTTTCTTTTCATAAAATGCCACCAAGAGTATTACCAATTACTTCCTATTCAGGACGACATCCAAGTGGAAGGTATTTTCACCATTCTGAAGAAAGGACATTCTACTCATGTTAAAAATTAATGTGAATGTCAAACCAATCTTCAGTAGAAAAGGCACATTCAGTTTTATGATTGCAGCTTATTTAGTAATTCTTACAGAAGAAGTAAGATAAGAGGCCAAAGCTCCTATTCCTCTGACTTTTGTGAGTCAGAATAAGAAGGCTCATTTTCCACAGGGAATTGTCAATAAAAATAATAAATTTAAGTGGATTTTTTCATAAGCAGAATTACTCTCAGATACAAAAAGGCAGGAAAAGAGTCAATAAAACCCTCTAGTACACACCTGAAATTTTTAAGTTTCTTTCAAGCACCTTTACAACAAAGTAGTAACCCATAAAATTCTAACTCTGACAAAATTGTGAGACAAAAGTAAAATGAACTCTTTCTGTCCTAAAGCAGGAAACACAATTTAAAAGCAATCAATCATGGAGAGACTTAAAGACTCAGGATGAAGGCAAACTGTGTAAAGCAGAGTAGAATAACAGGCACAAGTTATTGCTTATTAATTCCATTATGATTAGAAATACTAATCCACATGGACTGAAATACAAGGAGAGTTGCATTCCCTATGTGACTGTACATTCCTTCCCATTAAACATTCTATGATATACGTTTCTATTTCTAGCAAGAGAAGTCACTGATACATAATTTCTCTCCTTTTCACTCTGCTCTAACAGAAATTCACCACTGCTAGGAATGATGTATTTAATCACCTCTTTATTTCTTCTTCTACCTTCTGTCTCTAGAGAACCTGACATTCCCCAAAATACACCAGAAAGGTTTTCAGTAGCATGTCAAAGTGACTGGTACAACCAACCATGGGTCACTTGCTCACCATGACAGCAATGTGTAACGGCAAAAGTCCTCTCTGAGCAGAACCGCAACCACACCACTGTGTGCTAACACTGGCTCCTTTGAGTAAATGCTCTTTTCCAGGCTATTCTAGTGCCCCCTTTACATAAACTTTCCATATAGCATTACTTTAAGCTGCCTCCATCTATGATCAAGTCTTAAATTTAGGTTTCTTTTCTCTTCTGCTTTGACTGATGACAAGGAGGATGTTCTCCCCATTCCTTCCTCCATGTATACATCTAAAAACCAAAGCGCCTTTCAGCAGATACTGAGATGCAGAAAACAAAGCATGCTGAGTTATCCTTAAAAATAAGAGCCCCAGATCCCTTCTATCACAAGGGAGCTCATTCCAATCAGTTCGACCCACTACAGCACAGCTGCCTCACCTACTGCAGCTATGATATGCTTTGCATGCCTGAAATACTCTTGTAAAATGGATCTCCTTACCTCTGGTAACAGATACAATCTTTCATTCTGTACCTGAGAGAGCTCAGCCACCAAGAAACTGCTGTACAAAACATTTATTTTTTTTTTCCTTTTAATTTCTGATGAGAGCTGAAAAGCACAGGCAGCAAAGCACATCAAAAAAGCCTTCATGTTGATGTAGCTGCAATCTGCTGCCCCCACCTTCCCTTTCTCTTCATGCTGCTTCCAAGCTTAACACAATTCAACAAGCAAATAAGAGAATAAGGAACTGACTCTTTTTGTGCTACTTTTGAACAGTACAATATACAAAATATCCTTGTAATTGATTATTGTCAGAGGATCAGTATCTCATTTTGCAAATACAATTTCACTCAGGTATATAAGGAACATTAAGAGACATATCCAAATATGTAAACCCACTCTAGTGACATCCTTTCAAACATCATTGTAATATCAACTGCCAATGAAAAGAATGCAAACACTCAACATAGATGACCTTAAGGTTCCAAAGCATCTGAAGTACTGCCCTAAGATTTTACGCCTGCTTATGGTAACATTTTAACACTACGGCTAGATGAGCGCACTGACACTTTTAATTTTTACTGAATGTCCATTATTTGCACTTAGTAGGTGGTAATGATTCACCCCCCCCCCCCCATGGCAATAAAGGGGGTGATGGGGGGGTGTGTGTGAAGTACATGTAATAGATGAAGAAGTCCATGACAGATTCTGCAGGGTTCAGACATGCAAATATCACTGCTACTGGTAAAACAAAAAGTAAAGGGATATTATATTTCAGTGTGGTTGAGACTATCCATACTGCCATTAATGTATCTACAGTATCAATGCATGCAATAATGCAATGCTAATTGCTTGAGTACCCTCACATTATCACAATGACAAGCAACATGAATACATTCTCACACACACACATACATACACGTAACTATGAATAATATATGCTCCTTAATCATCCTTCCTTGATACATCCTGTTACTGATTTGTAGAGTTTCTCCCTGCAGTTTTATTTTCCTTTTTTTGCAGACAAACTCTATTTTCAATCCCTGACAAACAGACTAACAAGAACTGGATTTCAGTGCTTCAAAAATGTTGCATATCATCTAGTTCGTTATCCTTGAGGTTAAACAAATCTTTATAATCAATAACTCATGAACTGTACTGCTGCAACACTTACATCAATTTATAGATTTAAGACGGGAAATAAAAAAAGTTGACCCAAATATTAATGACATGAGACTCTAATTAATAGCTAGCACTGATCTACACTATTTTGTTTCTAAGAATTTTTTTAAACCATTATTTTTATCTAATTTCATTACACTCTTTGACTTACTAATTCCTATAACTCATACATTAACAACAGATCTATAAGTTTTTTAGGTTTTAGTTTTTACAGCAAAAAGTTTGCATTCTATGACTGGAAAAAGTAAAAAATATAATTAGACTAAATTATACTTTTTCTTTTCTTTGACAGCTCTGATGTCAGCACATCATAAATACTGCATGGTAACTTCTCATTGGCCAGCTCTCAAAACTACATTAACTCATGCACTGAAGAGTGGAGGCGCTACAGTACTGAGGGCCTGTTTCAAGATACTGCAGTGGTGCAACTCATATACATAATGCATAGCAACCTGGAAGGTCTCACAGAATTAAAAGGGGCATAGTGAAATTACAGGTAAGTCCTTGAGGGAAGGATTTAACAGGGGTTTTTTTTCAGCAATTGTCAAATTCATAGACTAGTTATTCCTGAACAGGATCAAGTTTTCAATTTGTGAGCAAGAAAGTTCTTCCCTAGTATAGGGAGAAATTTAATGGGCTAAAAACACTCAAAGAAATTAGATACCAAAAAATACAGACACTCTATTCCCCCAAATGATACATCTATAATAAAATATAGTTTTGATACTGATACTGATCATGCACCATATAGCAAGTACTTCACACTAATCTATTTGTGCAAAAACAGATCTGCAAGACCTGTGGATTCAAGTATCTTAACACATTAAAAGCATCAACTACTGAAACCTTAAAGCAGTGCAGACAGATAGGCTAAAAACATTTTTAAGGCAGACTGAACTCTTTCAGCTCATTCTGAGAGTCAAGAAATTGAAGGACTGAACAGTCAAAGTCTTTGTGGCTAATGACAGCCTACTTCCAACTATTTCTCCTGCTTTTAACTTTTCATAGGAATACTCCTTTTCACATGCTCGCCATGATCTACCAGAAGACGCTGACTCTGCACTGGTAAGTAGGTGGAAGGCAATATCATAAAACAGAGAAGGACAAGCAATGAAGCTCCTGATTGGTTTTGAATTGCTTTGTTTTGCTTCAGTGATGTGGTTTATTTCCAAAAGATTTTTTCTGGTTGTATTAAGGATAACACAGCATTTATTATTTTTAAAAGTACTTATTACATATAAATTTTTTTTCTATAAATTAATATTACTTAATAAAAATTCATATTTACTTTTAGTTATCTAAGCAGAGGGGCACAAACAGGACGTCAAATCCTGTACTGAGCAAGTAAGTTGTAATGCCTGACAAAGATGGGTAATAAAAACACAGATAGTGAGTATGCAAATATGAAAAAAATATAGTAGTACACATTTTTCCCTTCCAGAACAATATTTTGAAATTACAGAAATCACTTACCTAAAATGATTGCCATTTATTCCAGTTTTTGCTAATCATGATTTGTATTAAAGCACTTTTTATAAAGCACAGAAGACTAAGACACATTATGTAAAGCATCCCATATGTGCAGAGTAATAACTAACCCCTAGAGATAAAAAACTGCAGAACTTCAGCCTCGAAGGTCCAGTGTCAGTAGGGCTTCTCCACCCCAATTAACAGCCAGATCTGTGGCCATTTAAGCTGTCTCTAATAAATCACCAGTTTGCAGTAGCTATGTACCACATTTGAACAACTATTCCCATGTGAACAGTATTTAATTGAGGACAATTAATAAAGATTTAGCAGGTATTTTTAGGTCCAATTCATAGCACACATATTTCAAGTGGCTGAGTCTTATTAATGTCAACTGTCCTTATGTAAGGCTCCTGCAGGGTGGGAGAAAAAGATATATCCAGATGATTTTATATATAAAATGCTACAATGGGGAGTTGGGAAACAAAGGATGCTTCTTATTCATATAAAAGCTTTAAGACAGATCTGACTTGGACAAATATGACCAGTTTATTTAGCACATTTTATTCTTACACACTGATGTTTTCCCTACTTGGGCTTATCTGCAAGTAGACATCAGTGGAGAAAACCTATTTTGCAGTTATATCTGGTCATGCTCCTTCTTTTACCTCCCCTGACAGACAGATCCACTGACATGATACCTAAGCCTGCAATTTTCTTTTTTTTTTGACAATGAAAAATAGATTTCTTAAAAGAGCCTCCTATCACACTCCAGATGTCATGTCTGGCCTCAGTGCTCTTCTCATCTACCGTGTGAGGCTTATACACTCAATCCTCCACTTCCTATCTGGTCCATTTTAGACAAATACACTTACTGCTTTACTATGTTATAAAAGTAGCAGCAATATTATTTTGAGAATGGGAAGCTATGCTCGTTAACATTTCCTAATCAGTATCTACATTTCTGACCAATTCAACTTTAGTTAAGAGTTTACTGGGTGCAGGAGAGAAGCATACAGTGCTTTTTTTAATTTTAAAAAAAGTCAGAACTCATTACTACAATTAACATGCATTTAAGTTAACTTCAGCTATCCTGCTGAAATCCCCATCATTTCTCAAGGGCTGTATCTCCTCCTGTGACAAAGTTAGGATGCTCAGTTACAAACTTTCTCTTCCTCATCGTTATTTCAGAACATTGAAAACTCTGTGCCAAACAGAAGCAGGAAAAACACCCCAAAAACTTCTGACACACTCAATGCATCATACTGGCAGAAGAACTGAAAGGTTGATGAGCTTTATAAAAAACAGAAATAAGAAATGTAAACAGAAAAGCTACATAGAGGCTGCTTTTTGATACTCAGTTGGCCCTTTCCTGTTGCTGAAATGTGACCTTTGAAACTTCTCAGTGACCAGATTCCAGGGATAGGAACACTAATCCACACACCTTGGGGCACGAGGACAAGTTAGTTTCCTCCTAATTACCATATTTTGCACCAGAGTACTTTTTTTTAAGAAATAAATTTCACTTAAACCAAGCTTCAGCGATCTTACCAGGGTCCCTTCTTTTCCATTTTAATGCTAGTAAATTCCATCAGTTCCTATAGTCAATTATTTACATTTATGATCACTAAAGCTATTAGATTTGGAAGACTCTAGGTGACTCTGATCTGCCAAACAGCCCAAAATGATTCTGTACAAAGCGCTGCTACCAGAGTCTTGGGTCATACATTCTCTATGATAATTAGAAGAGTTCAACTGACTCTAATCAGTTTAATCTGGTCTCTGCTTTCCATATACTTAATGCAGACAGAGGGTATCACTTTCAACACTTTGTATATCCAGAACTGGATATTTTATTGTGCACTTTTAAAATGTAATTTAGAAAACATGTCTCCCATTACTTTTCATATTACCTTGGCTTTACATGACACCTTCTTTTCTCCAAAAAATTAATTAGGACTAGCTCACATCTGAGGTGAATGAAGACTCAGCTGAAAAATATCAGCTCCACCTTGAGTACTTCAAATATACACTTGATCAGAAAACAAGTGCTTCTGAGAGATATTAGACCTATCCTGTAGCTGTTCCCCTGTGTTCAAGAATTCTTTAAGGTGATCATTTTGCTGTAGAAGGTGCATCTTTATTTTCTTCCCTTTTTTAAAAAAAACAATCTCTGAAATTACTCCCATGTTTTACTCAAAAGTCTTTTATACATAAACAATAGGACAACACATGCCTAAACTCAGTAAATTAAATTCAGAGCATCAGGAAGTCATTTCCTTGATTAAAGGCGCAGGTACTCTGAGGTTACTGAAAACACTAGCATAAACCCGCAAGGTGAAAGCATCACTTGCACAGCAGGTTGAGCTACACAACGACTCAAGAGCCACAACTTCGAGTTTGATGGCTGCTATGTCCTCTTTTACACATCCTCAACTACTCCTCAGCCCAGGCATGAGAGCAGCCCCTTGGCAAAATGTGGATGACAACTCATAAAATCAACCTGTTTGACAGGCTTCAGAGGAGAGAATTTCCAGCAGCAAACCAAACATTTCCTAGGATTTATATTTATAAAGCAGGAATTTCAATATTAAAGTTTGAGGTTGTTCCTGTATGTAAAAACTGGTGTTTATCAGAGGAATACGATAAACAGCAAAGTCTTTTTAAAGACACAGAGTGTCTTTTTAAAATGTTGTTATTTTACACATTACGAATGTCCATACATCAAAACTATCATCTGATACCAAATAATGGTAAGAGGACATGATCATTTCCATTAAGCACCTGGCAGTAATACCTCTTAATTCTCTTAATGTACAAGGATAATAAGAGTTTGCACCACTCCCTCTGTGAGGCATAATACTTACGGGAAAGATGGTTAAGAGCTTTTGAAAAATAACAACTCAACAGAAAAGTCTTAGCAGAGTTGTAGACTCCAAGTCAGCACCGCCTGCAATGTGGAGACAGTAAGAGAGAAGGCTGTATAATGAAACAGCCACGCGTCTATGGACAAGAAGGTTTCTCAAATGTGAAATAAGGAAATGTACATGAAAATTCACTGCCATGTCTTGAAGGGCTAAGATAGTTCTGTACAAGCCAGGCCAAGCATTCTTTTCATTGCACAGTACATATTAGCGAGTATCTAGTTAAGCACTGCACAGGGATTTGGAAATATCCGCTTGTTTTTTGTTTGGTTTGGTTGTTTTAATTGCCACAACATTTCACATACAAACTTATTTTCAGATATTTCAAAGCACTGGCCAGAATTCATTACTCCTGTCATGCATTACATATGTTCATGTAACCTAACGCTAGAGCTAGTGACTCTGCAAAATCTTTCTTATCGGTGGAAAATCTCATTTCTAACCACAGACCATACATTTAGAAAATTATGTCAGAGTTTAATAAGTTTCTTAAGGTTAGATGCTTTCCATGCTGACAAATAAGACTAATCATATGAACATCAGTAGCTCACTAATGGAGGAGGCCGTGAAGTCAAATGGAGTCTGCTTGCATTGTAATCCACATTTCCTAGCGATACAGACACCAAGGTTATAACCAGCTTACTCAAACCTGCTGTACTTGTCAGAATTTTCAGCAGTCACCAATCTCAAACTGTAGGGGATCTATCTCAGCTTTTAATTTACTCATTTTTTAGGCAACTGGTTCAATCATGACTTCAGCGCCTCAAGAAGGTCTTACTAACTTGTCTCTTCTCATAGCAGAAATAGCATACAGCCTCCTAAATTCATAATACTACATACGATGCAAAACCATTGTATCTTCTGTGTTAGGTAACCGAAACCATGCACTGGGTGTAGGCCTACAATTCTGTATGTACGAAAACCAAATTCTTTCCAGGTTCTTTCTACTCTTTTTAAGGTCACGTCTCCAATTACATTTATGACCTTCTATATCTCAGGAACCTTGACACTAAATCCACTCCTCTCTCCCTCAGCATCGCCCCTCTGTGACTCAAAAGCTCATTACGCCATTACCCCCTCCCTTGCTAGCAACTTCAAGTAAGATGTATTTTAATCCCTATCTTGCCAAAGACAATACATATATAAAGAGATAGCAAAGGTAGAACTCAGATTGACAGGAAAAGAATTATTCTCTGCAACCGTAACTTTCAGACAGTAATCCTGAACTTCCTTTGATTGTACCTGCAACACGGCTCTTTCCTATACAAATGAAGAGCAAACCCAGCTGCACTAGTATTTGCAAATCAGGATCAGGAACCCAGGAGTGATACTTAAAAGTAAAAAGGCCTTTAAGTTATGAGTAAATCAGTCAATTTTATGAAGAACAAACCCAGAAAACTGTTTGAACACAAAGCCAGCAATATTTTTATGTGAAAGAAGCAACAGTAGACAATCTGGTAGGTAAGATGGCCATGAGAGACAGATGACGTCAAAGAAGAAATGAAATTTTAAGGAATTTCTTCATTAGTTGTGCCCAAATTATGATTTTGCCTGTGGTTTCCTGCAAACCATAAGAATGAATTAATGTATGAGTAGGAAAGAAAAGCAAAACAATAAAAAAAGAAGTGATAAAAGTGTTTACTTTCTATCTGCCACATATAAATCACACTTGTATTCTAACAATTCGAAAAAATGTCTGCAGTGAAACTTAAATACCTGTAAATCTTGGCTTAAGTTTTGGCTAGGTTACACACTGAAAAAAATCTGTGAATCATTTGAATACATAAGGAATGACTTGCAGTTACCCACATAAAACAGGCACTGCAAGTTTCACATCCTGTCAGTAGGAATGAAAATGAAAATTCAGGGCTCCTGGCTGTGATTTGCTTGAATGTTTCAGGCAAAGCTTGACACAGGTGTGTTTAAAAGAAGAAAGCACACATCTAAATTCTGCCTCTTAGCAACAGGATGTTATCTTAGTATTTGATTTAAAAGGCAGGTGATGAATCACAAGTTTTCATAAATAAGGAGATGGCAATACACCCTCTCTGCATGGTGTAAATGTCATGAGAGGAGGAGACGGAAAGCGAACTATCACATAGCTAAGCCACTACCATCTGCACAATTAATACATGTTCTAAGCAACGAGGGAGTAGGAGGGAAAAGCATCATCGCTTATGACTATGCAGTCATTAGCCAAGTTCTTAATCTTCATTAGACAAACGAATTAAAACTCACCATTTACTGAAACTGTCAGTGGCTTCGAAACAATACTCTAAAAAAGGTCAAACTGGAGTTGGATGAAAACGATGCATTTTTAAGTAGTAGTTAGTAAGCAGAAGCATGACATCAAGATAAAGTGACAATCTAATTCTATTAATCTAAGGCAACCCTCCTTCCTCCCTCCAAACAGTTCAACCAATTTTTGCAATAAGGAAGAAAAGAAAATAGAGAACACTGCAAATTTTAGAGGAAAATGGTGACTCAGGGGATAAAAAAAGGTCTGTAATTGAATGAAAAACTGGTCATAAAAAAGCACAACTGGCTTTCCAAAAGATTTAGAGATTGTACAGACTTTATATTAGGAAATTGCTGAACAGAAAGCCGGGATGAGCACACAGTGATAAGGCAGGATAGCAGGGTCAGGCAAAGCCAGAAGGGGAGAGGATAATTCATTTTCAAAGCAAACACGAGGAAGCGGGAGAACCTCATCAGTGCTAAGAATATACTGGATGAATTACAAATCAGGGATAGAGGGGACAGGACTGGGATGACAACGACAAAGCCTCTGACATTGCCATTCACAGATCCCAACTTATTCATATAGCTTATTTTCACTACTACTCAATATTGAATATAATACAAAAGTAATGCTTGAAAGGGAGAAGAGGAAGAGAACTGGGTTTGCTAACATTGTCTCTTTTTGCCAACACTGAGAGGCACTGGTTTATCTAAATGGAAACACTCCACCGATAATTAATAATCCATGAGGGGGATTTGTTACTTCTTGACCAGATATAATATAAGCTAGCACTATCTTCAATGTTCCTAGCTACAAAATGGCTTCACTAAAACTTTTCTAGTAGATAAATCCTCCGATGCACAGCTCATGCCTTGCTCTCTTAACTGATATCCTACTTTCAGTACGGAGGACAAAAGATTATGTGTCACGCTAGGACTGAACTATCAATACCTTTTAAAAAGCACTTTGAACATTGTATTTTCCAGGGATGGTAAGAACTACTGCACAACAAATAACCGAGTAAGACACTTCACTTGCTCATGCCTGTCAAAGCTAATGAACACAAATGAACCTGCATTTCGTGCTCACTTCTCTCAACTGAAACAGAATTTTAAAAGTCTGAAAGTATGAAGAAACCTTATTTCTATTAACAGATCTTTTTTTCTGCCATGGGCACAATATTTAGTTTGTCACATCCCCACCCCATTTTTCAGGGGTGGAAGAACCAGGAATATAGTAGCAATACCCTGAGAAACATGCTAAGGCTCAACAAACTCTTCAGGTTTATCAGCTGGGCCATCAGTAACATATCTAGCGTAAGACAAAATAGAGATCCATTACCTAACAAAACAAAACTAGAAGCCCTTTCTGTTATTTATTGCACTGATGAATGCAACATAAAAAAAATAAAACTAAATGAGAAAAACTGCTTTATCAATACTTTTTCTTCCATAAATTTAAGTCATAATTACCTTTACCTTTTGGAGCTATATAGTTCAGGCACTGCACTAGTCGTGTATTTTTCAACTTCCTTACATTGATCTGATATCTATTACTTCCTCTGAACAAATTGCTAAGATTCTTCAATATGTGTAATGATTACTAGACATAACACTACTAGCTTTCGTTCTTGATATTAAATAAATATTACTCTCCATGTCTTTTTTCTTGTGTTCAGTGCTATGGGGCAATATTCCCACTGCTAACAATCTTGGTATTTTTATTCAGTCTTACCATTATTTCTACGACCAGGATACAGCATATCTTCCTAGAAATCCCATAGGTCACTGATATAGATTGCACTGAAAATAAAGCTGTATTGAAATAAAATGAAAAGATGAAACTTAAAGAAGATTAAATAAGGTGAAGTAGATAAGATGCTACCAGGCAAGACAGCTAGAATTGGAGTCTCTCTTCTTCAATACATGAAAATTACCTTCAGTACTTGTGGAAACAAAATATTAACACAGAAAAAAAATCCCCAAAGTATAACACCATAACACTATAGTATCAGATTCTGAGCTATCCCTGCACATAATGTTTTCAGATTTTTTTGAAATAATGTGAAGTGTTCAATATAACAAAGAACACCATGATATATAAAGGCATTATAAGCTTTGGATCTGTAAAGTTAAATCAAAGGAGAAGCATTAAAAAAGATGGTAACAGGAAGCCTGACATAAACAGCAAACTGCAGTTGCTGATGATTCACATAAGTGGGACCTCACGTGCAACATCAGTGGGTAATTATAGAACTACCTGTGGAGGAAAAAGGTTTCTCCCTAATCCTTGCGTACCAAGATCTTTATACTCTTAAACGGGATTTTAATGACTTCTGGAACTTAGCTTCCTCAGATTTCTCAGGGTTGGTTTTTTTTCTCTTTTTTATGTTAGCTAAATAATTTTGAAACATCATAACTCTGAATCCTGCAGGATAAGTATCTCGAAAAGACTTCAGAACCCCTCAGAACCAGGTTAAGTTTTATCTATTATTGAAGACATTTAACTGAAAACTAAGATCACCTTTCTGGACACCAGCACCCGACATTTTATCAGCATCCTTCAATTTTAATGACATACAAATAATTGCCCTGAAATCATACTTCCTTATAACATAAAACTTCTTTATAACATAAAAGCATTTTGCATCAGAAGCTGAACACAGAAACCTATGAAAAAATTAGTTATCTTGACTGTATCTACAGTATGTTTTTCTTCAAAAGGGAATACACTAGTCAGTCTGGTTGGGGGGCAGGGTGTGTGTGTGTGTTTAGCACAGCAATGCTCTTGTGAAAATCTTTTTCAGATAAATATTTTAGCTCTTAAATGTATTTTCTTGAAGGCATACCAAAGTTATATGAAAATGACTAATGGCATGTCTGTCTTATGGCTACTCTATTACCTCTTCAAAAATCCAACAGCAACGAAAGTCATCTTCCTCTGTGCTGTATATGCCATTTTTTCAGCCACACTAACACTATGAAAAAATATTCAAAGGCATTTCAGGATAACCATAATGCAGCATCTCTACTTAAGAATCGAATGCATTTTGGAGACTGCCTTGTTGTAGAAACAGCCCACAGACTTATGTTTAAAGACATACAGTGCTTTATTCTCAGTTGTTAACCAAGAATAAAATGTAGTCTGGGATGTAATTATGAAATAAGCTTCTAATGTGTATAATTAAAAGGAGAGGGGGATGAATATTCAGTATGCACCCCCTTGCCTTTGTCTTGTTTCCCATCTTGTGCACTGATCATCATCTCTGCTTTTTACATACAGAACCAAATGGAGCAGATATGAGCCATCTTCTAGGGAGAGAATGATAAAATGAAAACACAGATGATAATATCTCTCTGAAAGGATAGAACTTATCAGCAAGGTCTAAAAATAATTTACCTCCTCCGCTGACCATATCCAAACATTCTGTAGGCATCTGAGTTCAGGGGATTTCTAAGCTCTTTCTGAGTGGTTTTCATTGGCTGAAATTTTTAATATTTTGGTAAAAATATCTATGAAGTAGATCGTGAGAAGCCTTATGACCATGGTATTAGTGTCTTGTTGCTCTCCCACATAAGCAGAAGTACTTAAAACTTTGTTGCAGTGTTTTTTTCATATGCAGAATCAGCTATACTACCTTGTTAATGTACATGGCTGCTGTCAAACACTCATCTTGCTTTTAGGTTATTAAAAACAAACCAAACCAAACACCACTAACCAAAGCCAAGGTCAAACCCTATGCAAAGGTAAATGATTGTTAGCTAATTTTTGCTAACATTCCCACCAGTGACAACTGCCATAAAAGTGGCATAAGTAAGTCACAAATGACAAGAAAGGGGACAGGAATTGTGCATATCAATACTGTAATAAAGAATTTTTTTCTCCTACCTCCAATATTTCCAGTGTTTACCCAGAGACTTCCCAGTGGGGACAGGTTCAGGACTGATAGAAGTAACACACTAAAGTAGGCTAGAAAATCTGTGGCCCATGAGACAGAAGCCTGAAAAATAAACACTCTAACATTTGGTCCTAGCCACACTGCACCAGTTTCAGTTAATGCAGATAAAACAGAGATTTCATAGTGTTCCCCCAACAGCTACTCATCCTGCACTTCTTTGCATTCTGAAGAGAATGCAATGTAACATTTTCAATATACACTGAATATGTTTTCCATAAGCACTTTAAATAAGCAAAGCACTGGCATGCAACACTTTCTACAGCAAAACTAACTTTGTCTTGCAATGGCTGTTAAAGTCAATCACTATGTCTTCTAAGTGTAAGCAAATGTTAGCTTTATAATCCCCAGTGCCTTTACAATCCTACACAGGGCTTTGGGAAAAGTAGATATTTTTGCATTAAACATTCTTGTGCTTTTATATCCCTTTCACTTTTCAAGATAAATTATTGGAGCAAATATTTTTAAATGTCAGAGTTTTAAAATACAGTCCCAAGATAAACACTTATCAGTAAATGAAAACATACTTACAAGCTTTAATTCTCTGTTTGGGCAACAAACATGAGAAGATGGAAGCCTTTGTGCAGCAGGAAATTACGATACAGTTGCCATTATGGGAACCTGGTGGGTTGACTCACACTACTGGAGCGCTGCAATGAATGCCTATAAACTCTTTGGAAGGTATATGCAAGGCAAGAAAGGCAGTGGAAGAGCCCTGTATGTCAGGGAGTGTTTTGACTGTCTAGAGCTTAATGATGGTAATGATATGGCTGAGCGTTTACATGCAAGAATCAGGGAGATGGCCAAAAAGGCAGGTATCATGATGACAGTCTGTCATAGACCACCCAACCAGAATGAAGAGATAGAATATTCTGTAAGCAGCTACGAATGCTCAAAATTGCTCTCTCTTGCTCTCATAGGGGACATCAACCTGCCACGTATCTGCTAGAGATACAAAATAGCAGAGGAGAAACTGTTTAGGAGGTCCCTGGAGTGTGTGGAAGAGAACTTCCTGAAACAGCTGGTGAGTGAGGCAGACAGGGAAAGTGCCCCACTGGATTCGTTGTTTGTGAACAAAGAACTAGTAGGTGATGAGATGGTTGGAGGCCACGTTGTGTACAGTAATGACAAAATGATAGTTTATGATTCTCAGAGAAGTAAAGAGAGGGATCAGCAGAACTGCTGCCTTAAAATTCCAGAGGACAGAGTTTGGCCTGTTTAGGAGCCTGACTGAAAGTCCCTTGGGAGGAAGTTGTGAAGGGCAAAGCAGTGCAGGAAGAATGGACATTAATGAGGAAAGAAACCTTAAACGTGCAAGAGCAGGCCATGCCCATGCAGCAAAAGACAAGCTGACAGAGCAAAAGACTGACACAGCTGAACAGAAAGAATTGGCTCTAACTCCAGGGAAAAAAAGGAGAGTTTATGACCTCTGGAAGAAGGTGCAGGGAACTGAGGAGAACTAAAAGTATGTCATGAGAAAATCAGAAGGGCCAAAAGAAAGTGTGGTCCACAGGACAAGGACAGTTATCACCCCCCTGTACTTGGCACAGGTAATACCTCACCTTGAATACTGTGTTCAGTTTTGGGCCCCTCATTACAAGCCAGACCCTGAGGTGCTAGAGCAGCTTCAAAGAAGAGCAATGAAGCTAGTGAAAGGTCTAGGGAACAAGTCTGATAAGGAGTCACTGAGGGAACTGTAGGTGTTTAGCCTGAAGGCTCGGGGGAAACCTTCTCTCTCTCTACAACTCCCTGAAGTGACCTTGTAGCAAAGCAGGGGTCTCCTCTCCCAAGTAACAAGCAATAGGACTAGAGAAAATGGCCTCAAGTTGCATCAGGGGAAGTTTAGATTGGATATTAGGAAAAATGCCTTCATCAAAAGGGTTCTCAAGCACTGGAAGAGTCTGCCCAGGGAAATGGTAGAGTCAGCATCCCTGGAGGTAACTTAAAACATGTGTAGACATGGTATGGAGGGACACGGCTTAGTGGTGGACCTGGCAGTGCTGGTTTAATGGTTGAACTCAATGATTTTAAAGGTCTTTTCCAACCTAAATGATTCTGTGATTCTATTTTCACAGCATTTGTGAATTGTCACAATGCCAACAATAGCCATCATGAAACAGAAACTGTTAAAGGAAGTCATGTATATTCAATAGCCTGCATTTATTGCAATTTATTTTATTCTTTAAAGAATTTCCTCAAGAATTATGTACCATAAAAAGATGGAGAAAACAATGATTTCTCAATTTAGAAACTAACTTTAGTGAACCCTCCCTGTGAAAAGTACAGTGTGTATTCACAGTTTATATGCGAGAATAATTTGGAGACCTGAGCATTTGTTCTTTACTGGCAGTCTACCAGAAAAAAAGATAGTGTCCACACATTACATGCCATGGGGATCTATACAGTACTGATTACAACCCCTTGAAACTTCTTCTGCCACAGAGACACCAATTTCTGAGGGACTAGGCTCCAGATCATGCCACTGAAGTAATTGCTAAGATCCTTTTTGCTCACAAGGAACATGTCTGCCTGTAGTTCTTTCCTTCGGATTTGATCTCACAGTCTCCTCCTGGCCCTGAAACATTTTTCCCATCTGCTCATACAGATGGCACATTCCGGTGAATTTCAAAGAGTCGTTTTCCAAACTTTTTCTGTTCCCTCTCTCCTTAAATTGCATGATTTTGGAGTAGCAGAAGCAGGGAGTGTTCTAGGGATGCTTATTGAGAGAGAAAGAAAGAAGAACCATGGAAAAAAAATATTGTTGTCTTAAACAACTGATTTAGAGAAGAGAAAAAGCCAATTCTCTGATGGCTGATGCAAAAATGCCTGCATTACAGCCTAAAGATCACTGATAAGCATGGCTTAGAAGTGCTTTTCTGCAGGCGTTTGCACACATCAGTGGAGTCTGGAGAACTTATCTGGAAGCAAAAAAAAAAAAAAAGACAAACTCTGGAATTTCTTGTAACTTATCCTGATTTCTCTCCTAAACATGACTAAACATTGTTCCAGTAAAAGGTTTCCTCACCTGCTTTGCACACTGAGGGCCGCAAGAAATTTAAATTTTCACAGGAATAAAGAACAGACAACAGACCCAGGAAATAGGAGAAAAATATTTTTAAAATAAGATTTAGCTTTTAGTTCAGGCAATTCTTATTTCTCAGAAACCATTTTATCATTTTTTTAAAGCTCAATAAGAAAATATGGTAAAACAATGGATGAACAAAAGAGCTATTTTCTTCACAGAGATTCCATTCAAGAATAAAGGATAACCTTTTGAAACAAAACAAAACACCACTAAAACTAGGCATTTAACTGGAATGAGAAATATGCCCAAGTACTTGCACCTTCAGATAAAACACTTGCTAGGGAAAAAAAAAAAAAACTAATTCCATTTCATAAACAGTATTCAACAACATCTTACAGTAATGTTCAGAAAAGTAGAAAGTGACTGTATTAGCTCTAAATATTGTCATAACATTTATTTTCCTTAGAAATGCAAGTCCTTAAGTGTGACTTGTGAAGCTTTATGAGCCTGCCCCTACTTACGACATCCATCTCAGATTTTACCAATTTTAGACAAAAAAATATGTGCGAGTAGAACTTTATGCACATATATATGCACTGTATTTACATATCAAATATATATTACGCATTTAAGCATATGTGTGTATACACATATTTAACATCCACCTCAAGAGCTGAGTCTTGAACAGTGCTTTCTTGATTTTAGGTATGTCCTTTCTATGCGAATTTTCCATTGACAGGATCACCAACTACCAGCTAAAATGATATGATAAAAGACATTACAGAGGGAAAATTGGATAGATCACTGTAATTCTAAATAATGTTAATATTTAAATTTTAATTCAAGATTAAATGTTTGATGACCTCTATTTGGTTTTGGAATACACAATACCCTTGGAGCAACTTAAGCTGTTACATGGCTCTATAGCTGATGGAGTTTTTCTTGCTAATATAGACTAAATGCCACAGTCTGTCTGTTAGGCAATAAAACTCAGAATTTTTTTTCACTTCATTGCAATGCAATAATCTTGGATAATAGGGCTTTTAATGGAAAGATTCCTGTGACTTAGAGCTTTTTCCTTATTAAGCTTAATTGAATTAATTATTCACATACTAATGATTTAAAAGCCATTTCATATAAAATAAAAGCAAAAGACCCTCTTGAATACTTATCCCATACTTAAGATCTAATAAAGGAACTGAAGTAGAAAGATATCTTTGTTTTCTTTCAGATAAGGGAGGTATTTAAAATCCAACTACCCTCCCTCCTGCTGTGGATGGACGTGTTCTGAAATTCTACCATTCCAAATCCTATAGCAAAATGTATCTTTAAATTACGAGTCCTTAATGGAAAAAGATATTTATGACCATCAAGGATCTCCTCTTTATTCCTAAAATTGCACCTTTCCTAAGCTCATTTTGTGCTACGTAGGAAAAGTCGAACAATGTGATTCTAAGGAGAATAGAACAGATTTGTATCTATAACACAGCTATCCCAAGGTGCATATGAAGGCTAGCATTTTATAATTCTTCATGATAATACTTGACACTTATGTAGTGTTTTATGGGATCAAAGCACTTCAGAAACTAATTAATTAATCTTCACAACAGCCCTGTGAAAAGGCAGGTTTTAGCATTCCAATTTAATAAATGGAATAACTGAGGCAGAGGAGCTGCATGATTTGTTTCATGTCACAAAGACAATCCAGGTCTTCAGTTTATGTATCATTTAAAATAACAGCAGTTCTGTTTCTCTGGTGAGCCCCTGACTAAGAAAACCAAATCTGGCCACTACTTCATGGGAGAGCTGATGATACCTTGTACAGATAAAACAAAAATTATTTTACACACTAGGACTCAAGTTTCTTTCCTTACGCTGGATCTATATCAACTGTTCAAGACAAGAACTGGTATCTGACTTGCCCTATTTGGATTTCCAAATAATGAGACTGGATGAGGAGAATGCTTCCTTCTTAATGCAGATGATGCTTTGTGCTCAAAATTCTTCATAATTGTGCACCATTCTTCAAAATTTTTCTCTGTTGTGTCTTCACAACAGCTACATGACTTCAACTTAAGGCAATGTTTTACTACATTCACGTTTGTTTCTGCCTGTTTTCAAAAAGCTCCTGCTTTGAACACCTGCGTGCCAGATTTAAAGGTTCTTATTGTGTATGTGCATGTACACTCTAACAGTCTTGACAATTTGGGACACAGGAATCCAATTCACCTCATTTCTTGTGAAAAACTAAATAACTGTATGCCAGACTGTGAATTGACTTCCAGTACTGTTGGCAACTGAAAATTCAGTAATTGTACCTGTGAGCATGAGCACTAGCACAAAAAACTATCCAGTTACCCTAACTGAAATATTTGTTCACAGTACCAAGTCTCATGCTCAAACAAGTCTTAAATCATTTTTTCACTCACTCTTTGCAATGCTTGTATATACACTTATTGTCATGTCAAGAAATTTAGTGTTATGTATTTATAGAAAATAAAAAGAATGACAAGAAGCGATATCCAAAATTAAGAAAACTTGAATGCTTAACCAGGGCAACAGAAAGCTACTATACCATTACATTTCTTATTTTAGGATAAACGTCTGAACCTTTTTATTCAAGAGAACATTTTCATACTGAAGTTCTGTGTCATTGCATGACACCTTGTCTTCTTGCTGGGACAAAATTACGGGGCAGAGACAGCAAAAGGACCTAGTGCCTAAGGATCATTAACATATTTTTCAAACAAGCATTTAACATGTAAATTTTTGGCCCTCAAATTTACATTATAATTTACTGATAATTTGATGCCCCTTGCATGACACTTTTAAACACCCTCAGGAAGCTATGTCTGGTTTATAATAATGTTTCTTTTTAAAAATGGCAACACTACTTTGAGATACTATTGAAAGAGGAAGCTGATGCTCAAACTGAAAAACAAGAGTGACAGAGCAGCATCTCACTGCAGGGCTTTCTTTTAAGTCACTCCAGAGTACCTCATTATAATGTTTCTTTCGTTTTCTTCCTGACACCAGACAAGTTTGAGTGAAGGGCTGCACAGCCAAGGTGATGAAATCAGAAGCACCTGCCCCTGGACAGTTACCATGATCAGGAACACAGCATCCAAAATAGCATCTTCCTTCCCAGAAAAGAAGCCCAGGTCATTCTTATTCCTTCCGAAATCCCCAAATTGAGAAAGATGGAAACGCTCGATTTCTGAGAAAATTTTTGTTTAGCAAGGAAGCGCATTTAAAGACTTTAAATGACTTCTGTCCACCTTCTGGAAAGGTATATTTTTTTTTAGCAAAAGGGTCTTGAAACTGAAAAATTAAAATTTACCTCCCAATTAGGCTTAAAAAATAAGCCCTAACCAAGCAGGCTGGGGGTGGTGTCAGAAGCAGCAAAAAGTAGCAAAATAGAAGTCAGATGATTTACTGAAGGAGGTCTGATGTGAACAATTCACCTCTCAAACGGTATGTTCTAAGAACTAAAGGCATTTAGAAAGGCAATTGCTTTGTAAACTGTCTATCAGTTTTTGTAGATAATAAGTGCAAACTAGGTTAAATTGCTGAACAAGTCTATTAATACAACAAAAATGCCCAAGGCTATTTTAACAGAGCAAAGTGTGGGAGAATCTATTTCACTTGCAACACTGGAAATTTTCAAGCAGCTGAAGCTGAGTGAGCAGGCAGCAGAAGGCACAGCTGAGAACACTAAATCCAAGCATCCAGGACTGTTTTGAATTCACATGACACAATGCTGGTAGCAAGAAATAAAGACATGACAAAGCAAGACCAATGTACACATAATTCACTCATTCACAAGAGATTGCTAGATTCTATCAGTCAAATGGGAATTATTGCTGGTTGGATCAGAAACTTATAGCTTGCAATATATTAAATAAATCTCAGCAACTAAAACTTTTTGGCTTCCAAGTGGGACAAGTCTTTCATTTCCAACAAAACTACTCTGTTCTACTTTTTTATGTTTTTCTTTTGGCTAGAAAGGTGGAAATGTCACCACTTCACAGGATGTGGACACTATCAGAACTTGTGTATGTTCTATTTCTCAGTAAAAAACACCCACAAGCTTCAGTTACAGAACACATAAAAACAGCCAAGTGAAGAGCTACAAAAGTATACAGCAGTCTCTGCCATGTAATCATCATTCCTCATTGTCTAACCCAGCGTTGCAGAGTTCCCTTTAGAGGACTGCTAGGATAAGTGTACGCAAGAGTAAATATCTCTAAACCCAGCCTATTAAAGGTGCAAAACCACATCTAACATCTTTGTCTTAAGCCACTTATTCAACGATATTCAATCATAGAATTCTAAACTTATTTTCCTCCTTATTCTGACATACAACACCCAGATGGTCTCCTCCAGCAAAGAGGTGCATTCCAACCCTGGAAAACTTCCAGTGCTTTCACAGACTGCAAAAATCAGAGAAGCTATTCTTTCCCAGAACGACACGGAATAAAACAGAAGACAGCTGAATTTTCTGTCTGCATTTCAGAACAGATTTGATGTCAAAAGTCAGGGGAATTTTTTTATATATATATATACATATCTACAAAAATAAATTTAAGAAAAACCAAATCTTATCTACCATAGCAACTATTTCTGCTGTGTGTATTATATAAACCAGATATTTCAGCATACAGAAGTTTAGTTAAAGCCAATTCTTTTCCTGAGTTCTGGCCGCATATGTCAGTCAAGCTTTGCTCAAGCTACTGTACAGTGATTATTATCCTAGATTTGAATCTTGATCCTCCAAGTTTACTTTTCTATATACACTGTCAAATCACTAATGTCCTATTGCAAGTCACCTTACCTACTAACAGATAATAATTTTACCTGAAATGACTCTTCATTTAAGATTATATGTTGCAATTTTCTATCATTTTAGTGATTTAAATATATCATCTGTTGAATGTCCTGGTCTTGGCAGCAAAGAATTTTCTAGCCAGATGGAATATAAAAATAAGATGAAATAAAACATTTATTTTTAATTGGAGAAAAAAAAGGAATTCAGTTGTATTTGTAAATACCATAGTGCAACTGGAATACGGAAAAAAAAAAATCATTTTCCCAAAACATAAATAGCTGGCAGCTAACCCTCAGAAACCCTCCAAACCTAAAAGTAACCAGTGTGTCAGGTTCTCTGTAAGAAATCGGTCACAGTTCAGTTATACTCTTACCTTATGCCCTGTAGCAGTGAATAGGGCAGGCTACAAGGACATCATAACTACCATATAGATGACTACGTTCATTAGTACCCATTTCTCTCTCTCCCTTTCCACTGACAGTATAAGGCAGGTGCTTACAAAATTGCCTTCCTGAAATTTACTTTCATTAAGTTTAACCTAACCAGATCTGACACCAAATGCTCCATGAGTTCTGTTAGGAAAAACAAAATAACAATGTTAAGGGATCACCGCTTCTTACATCCAAAATAGAAATTGAACTATAGGACCATAAAAGAATGAGATGGTTACATCTCTACATTACCATTTTGGTAATAAGATGATTTGGAGTTCAACAAATTTGATTACAGCAATCAAAGTAAATGAAACTGAATTAACAGAAACATATGCATGTCTGTGTGTGCATGTGTATACATTTATATATGTTTATAAACAGATGTTTAGGGAGGCGAAAGTAAAATTTTAAAACTGATTTAAAGGAATTTCAGTGTAGTAGTACGCATTTCAAAGTCAGAATATGCCTCTGCAAGTACAACCTGAAGTAAATTAATGCAGCCATAACAGTAATGATTTTCAGAACAGTAATAGTACACAGGGTTTTTTTTAGATGATATGTGGAAACTACTATTAAGCAGGCATTAAAAATATCACTACTCTGGACACTTTAAATCCTATTAATTTTGAATTAATCTTAGATTAAATAGATAGTTAAAGCTTTTAAAAGCTATAAACTGAAACCTTACCATTAGAATCACAACATTGATTGCTACATGGTCCAGCTAAGGCAAAAGCAGAATATGGCAAATCATACAATTCTGTTGTTTTACCAGTAAGTGTATTTGTTGCATCCACACCAGTATTTGAAAACCATTTTAGCCATAAAGCCTCTCCAAGACCTACTCGGCTTAGTCTAAGGAGGAGGAGGAGGGAGGGTCTTCTACACTGCATCACAAAAATTTGTCCATGGATCATTAATAATTAGGACATGTAAGAACAGGATTTTGAGGGCAATTATCCAACTATGACAGACCAATATTAATATTGAGTTTTGTTTCTTGCCCTTGGCAATCCCCTTTCCAAACCTCCTTAGAAACAGGCTACATTCTGAGAAGGACAGGCAGAGAGGAATCTTAAAAACTGGAAAAGATAAAGCTAGAAATAGAAGTACTTCTTTTCAAAATCATAATAATATGACTTTTCTAACAGTTCTTACCCAGTGTAATATTTTTAAATATGTATATATATTACAAAAGTACATGTACACAAATGCAGTCACTATTTCTCTAACTTACATATCCAAATATCTGAGACCAAAGAAAAATTCTTCATCCAATCCCATTACCTACTGTGCCTTTAAACTGGGTGGGGGTTTTTGTTGTTGCTTATGGCTTGTTGTTTTTTTTAAAATATGTTACACAAGCTAGAGAAAAAAAATGTTAACCACAAATTTCTTTCTTTCAAGGGAAGAACAAATAGCATTGTTTCTTCCAACACTCAGAACAGAGCGTGTGAATTTATATAAAGTGGGAGAGCTGACCAGTGACCTATCTACTATACCCACTGTGAAGTACATCTCTCTAAATGCAGCAAACAACCTCAAGGACCAATCTTCAAGAAGTTTTATAGCACAAGGTACAATGATGAAAAGAAAGATTCTTACTGTTAAACTGGCATTACTAGATCCCCATTAACATGCATGTAAGAATAATAATTGTTTTATTTCTAACAGCAGCTAATAACTTTAATCAGACAGTCCTGCCAGGACTAGAGACTATTTATTTTTTAACTATAAAACAAAATAGACTTTATAAATATCTTATGATCAAAAGGTAGACCTCTTCTCGCCATGGACTCATCTATTAGGTTTCAATTCATGTTGCACAGTCTCTACATCAGAATACACTGCCTTTCCAAGAAAAATAGGTGTCCTTTCTTCTTTCACTGATCAAGTACACAGTTAAAGCTGGACCCATGGCAATTGCAGCCCCTAATCTTTTGTGACAGGTAGAGGTAGTACAGGGTGACAGTCATCTCGCTACTGCCCTCAGCATACAAGTCATTTCAGCACAACAAGGAAACAGAGGCAGAACTCACATCCATCATGCATCTTGTGTGAGCTCACGGGCAAAGAGAACACTTGAAATGTACCAAGCAGAGTCTTAAAAGGAATGTAAGAACTGATAATCACAAATACAAGGCTGCTAGGTATACTGGAACATTAGAAAATTATTTTCTGATCTGAAACTACTGACCTAAGTCTTCTATAATAAGCTGTGTGCAAGTTCTGCAATAGGAACAACATACAGAATTATTATAAAATCATTCTGGATATCATACAATGATATTAAGTACTGAAAAAAACAACTGAAAAATAAAGGATCAAAGCATTAATGTTTCATCTAATTAAACAGCTTTAAGATAAAAATAGACAAGATTTCACTTTATCACATCATAAAAGATACTAAGACTGATTTGCTATATATGCTCAATGAAGCAATACCAACACCAATTCAACTAAAGGGAGTTAGTTTATATTTCACTTTCACCATTTCAAGGAATCAAGTATCTGTTGGTTCATTGAGCAGCAACCCAATGGACTGACTT
>JAOEHX010026797.1:0-11465 GCA_025448015.1 Bolborhynchus lineola | reverse complement strand
GTATAATTTGAAAAAGCCCCCACCTCCGTTCATCTAAAAGCCATTACTGATGATTGCATATTAAGCGATTGTTGCAGTAAACAAAGGTAACAGTAGCTAGGTCAAGAACTACATGAACAAATCAAAATCAGAAAAGCAAATAAAGCCACTTAGAATTCAACAATACATTGACACAATAATTAAGTGTATTATTCCCTACTAACATTTGGGTGCATTATCCTGTACTACACCCTTCCTTACAATATATCTAACATTGAATGAACAGAAGATGGTATATTCCAGTCACCTAAAATAGCATTATCAACCTTTATTAGATGTTGGGAACAGTTCTTCTATGTTTAATTAGCATCTAAAAAAGATGCTTTTATTTGAAAGCAACAGAAATAAATATGAATCTGTCATTGAACGCTACAACACATTTTTTTTTCCCTACTCACAGGTAAAGTCTGTTCCTGGAATAATCGCTTCCCTCCTTCTCTTAGTACTCCCCACAACTGTAGGCAGTTCCTTAGTTCCAGCAGAGCACAGCCATCACTGGAGCTTCAAATATTTGGGCCCTTAGGCTAACCCTATGGAAGGTTATCACACAGGTCTTTGGCCTGGTATGGATTTGTATTGAAGGGGCGCACAGTAAACAGCGCACAGAAGCCAAGCATTCCCTGGAGTTATCTATCCATGGCAGACAAACTTTGACTAGGATTTCACTGTGCTTCCATTTGATGATGAAAATTTGGTTTCATAAGCATATATATGTAGATTGCAGAAGAACATGTATCTTTGGTAGGAGTTGCATCAGTTAGTAGAAGAGTACACCTAAAGCTATTTAGCAGTTTTAAAATAGTTGTAATTTCTATTCCCTTAATTACCTGGATGAACAGGTTCAATACAGTAGTTTTATACTGAATGAGCAAGAGACAGGAAGAATAAGCAATAATTTGATCTATTATTGTGTAATCATTTAAAAAATCATTGCATACTAAGAAAATAACTAGCTGCTTGTTGGTACATACCAGCTTCCACCTTTGATAGTCCAAAAGCACTGGATGCACACTACTGGATGGATTTTAAAGTTATATTGGCAAAATATGATCTAGCTACTGGCTGTAACATGAGAAAGACTCATCATTTCCTTAGTGGAGCTGGAACAGGATTGATGGAAGAAACTCTTTAACAGTCCATGAAAAGAGATCATATAAAGAGGTGGATCACTGTTCTGATAAAGAAAAGAACATTCTTTCTTGCTTAATGAAAATTATACTTAATATATGCCACTAATCTTCCCGCATGCCCTGGAGACCTGTGAGCCTGTGCACATTGTTCTCTGATGGTTTTGATTGCAACTAATTCATCTTAATGTGAGGGAGTGCTGAGTTCAGGGGCTTTATCTCACTACACTGCAATTTGCTTTCACTGGCAAGTGGTTGACTTTTCCTTTATGACATGCAGGTTATGAATATCTAATTTATTTTGATGACATAATCACGATTGATACATCTATGTTCAAAGCATTACATCTTATAAATTGCATTTCAAGGTCTCCCTTAGGTACAAAGCCAACTGTGATTTATTTAAGGGTTTACTGTACTCTCAATTACTAAGTTAGTTGCTTTTGAAGCTTTTTCTACTGGTCTCCACCCTCAGTTCCTACTTGGACACTCTTGCAATCCTCCATTTGCTATTCTCTGAGGACTTTGGTATCCAAACCACTACCTTATTTTTTTCTTGCTCAACAACAGCAATAGCGTGACAGCAGCAAAGGAATCTGGCAGAGAAACAAGTCACCACTAACCAGCTCACTAAAGCACATATCAGCTGAAAGAAGTTACTGAACACTAAGTAGCCTTGATTAAGAATACAATGCAGGCTTGATTCTATTGATCAAATAGCAAAATTCTACTTCAACTATAAAACCTGAAATACAGAAATGAGAAAATAATTCACTATGCTGATGAGAACAAAAAGCACCCTTTCTTCTAAGATCCTAAATTTAAGTGCTTTGTTAAAAATGCATTTGTGAATATTTAAAGACAAAAAGACCTGGAAGCAGTTTGTCAAAGTTAGAATTAGTTAGGTTTTGTTTTGGTTTTGTTTTGGTTTTGGATTTTTTAATAGAAGAGCACAGGGGGGAAAGACAGAAGTAATATGTTGCTGCAGGCCCTGAACTGCATTTGCACAGGCAATATACTACCTGGGTAATTACCGCGAGTGACTGGATTTATTTTGAAGCATTAATTCCATCACAGAGTCTTTCTTCCAAAGAATACAGTATTATTTATATTTAAATTTCCTCTAGAAATCAGATAAAAACATTTAAATGCTCTGGTAGCAATGGTTTCACTTCTGGTGACATTTCCTATTGAGAGTATTATAAGCTTCGATCTTTTTATTTATGCAGAAAAATGAGGGATGTCTAAACATGAGGTACTTTGAAAAGACAAACTTCTTTTATTAGCCTGTAAAGCAGGCAGGACTTGTCAGAACTCTGTAGTAGTGAGTATGTCTGGTAAGCAGACTTCTGGATGGGAGCACATCAACAGGAGGCTCCCTGTTCCATTTCAGATAGTCTTTCATCAAGTGGTACACTTCCAATTGTGCACGTCTTTAAGCATAATCTTCCCAAGTGTTTGCTAGGCAGCAGGGACAGTTTCTGACTTTTCATGAATTCCAGCCAGATTCTTCTAGCCTAATCAGAAGGCTCAGGCAATTATTTGATTGCGAAACAATCTCGAGTACGTGAACGTAGTTGGCACCATCTCTGCTCTGCCAGTGATCCCCTGTAAACTGCCATTACTAAGTTCTAGATGCTTTCTTTGGCAGTCCAGTTCGTTCCACACCCACGCAGCAGTGGAACGCAACCTTTTAGCTTGAGGCTTTGTTACTCAGCCCCATTATACAGAATAGTAAAGAATCAAGAGTGGAAATAAGACTGTAAGGATAGTGTGGTTCCTACATTTTCTCTTTCCCAGCACATGCAAATCTCATTTCACTTAATGAACTGCAAAAAAAGACTTCATACTGTAACACCAGCCATCTGCTTCTTTTGATTAGCTATAGATTAAGTTCTTGTGAGATATAAACAGAGCAAAGCAAGCCCCCTTGCTTCCCCAGGGTGGGGGGAGGGAATCAATCCATTCATCGAAAATTGAGTTGGATTTTCCGAGGCTGATGCATAACGGATATTAGTTACTGCTAATTTACCTTTTACTTTCCTCCATCTCCTAGACCATTCAAACACTGAGCACTGGGTTTCATGTTTACTTATTAAAATCTGTTATTGATTTCAACTAGTTCATACTGAGTGCTCTCGGAGTAACCAGCACAGTTCAGAACATTGCCATAAGACAGAAACATGGATTGAGACCCAGCAGTACCAGCACTGATGGAACTTAAATGCATTCAGGTTGAACAATAGGCTACCCATAATTTTCTGTACAACTCTGCCACTGCTCTCTCTTGGAAAGTGATGATGGAATTTGAGAACTACTCAGGCCCCAGTTTCAAAACAACCTCAAGAGTTTCTAAATACATCAGCATAATGAACTTCAACTATTCCCTGGCTGGTCAACTTACAACAATAAACAGAAACAATAATCCAAGTTCAAAACCTCAGAGTTACTTTGTTATTACTTCCTTAGCTACACATGAAGGCAGAAGCACGTTATTATTGCATTACAGATGTGTTCTTAAAAGCCATGAATTGCTTGCACTTTAAGCTGCAGAGCTTGAACAGAATCGTGTTAGAAGAACTTTACTTTAAAGCTTAGAATGGAAGAGTGGTGAAAATTCACAAACTTACCCAGGCATACTGTCCAGAAGTGATGCAATGCACAAAGAATAAAACCCGCTGAAATTATTTTTCTGTTCTAGTCCACTGCCAATTCATCTAATGTTCAGATCTTCCTGCTGCTCCTCCACAGGTTACTCAAAAAGGCAAATGAGGGCACTCACAACGTTGGGAAAGCACTCTACTAGATTAGTCAGCTTTACTGGATTGATTTTCATCATTAACAAACACATGTGATACCTGTGATTTAGGAAGATCTCATTTATAGCATACATTTCTAAATAGGTTTGTTTGCTTTTTAAATGCAGAAAACTTCACTTATAGGAAGATTTCTGAAATGTTATATGTAGAGGACTCCCCCCCTCAACACCCCCCACAATATCTCTTGCTCTGTTTTTTATGGCACAAGATAAAAAGAACAAGAGCTTGGGTACACTTCTTGCACTGCATTTGTTCGTGTTTCCCATTAATACTAATGAAATTGTTCCCTTGTTTCTCTGGCACTGCATTCTACATTGAACTCTTATTCACAAATGTTTCTCACTGGTCTCATGGGACATAACCCTACATGTGCATTTCTGTTACTTCAGTTTCTCCTTCTTTTCCCCTTCACAGCAATACTGGCTTGGCTTCCACTGCTCCAGACTACTGGCTACAGAGGGAAGTCAGACAAGCTTTTAATCAGCAGCAGATTGCATTTAAACACTCTGCGCAGAATACAAATCCTTGAATGTTTTCCAGGAGTCTGAAGCATGTTGACTTCTCAACTCAGAATAACACACACAATTGGGCTTGAAATGCAGTTAATTCTGCTACCCATTTGTGATGGAACCATCAAAACACTCTCACCCTGTCTACTTTTAGCTATGTAACAACTGGGTTTCTCTATGTGGGAGTGGTAGGTTGGGGGGGGGGGGGAAGGAGTTTGATTTTTTAATTGTTATAGCTTTTTTAATTACTTCCTTGGGCTAACAGACAAGATTTCAAATAGTTCCGATTATGCAGATAACTAATAATCAAGGTGCTCCTCAGCCTCTCCCACTGAGTTGTGCTATTTCTTCTATAAGTCATTACCCTATGCTATGTGCAAACTGAATGTGCTGCTTTGCACCAGCGGCACACAGTCTGGAAAGACACTGTCTGACTGGCAGCACAACTTTTTAATTAAGTAAGTAAAAAAGCCTTCAAACTCTAAAGCCTCTAGGGATGTTAAGTTTAGCTGAAAATCTTAGTGTTAAATTATACCTGAGATGCATAGCAGCACCTTAAGATGCCGTGACTAAGGATATGATAATACCAAAAAAGAAAAATAAATCAAAGCACAGCCTTGCCTATGGCAAGTATAAAGCTGACTCTGGTATCACAGAAATCAACTAATGCCAACCTAGAGGGAAGAAAGAATCATCCAGTTTCACTTTGTTCCATCTTTTCTTGTTTTTAAGTCTAGGCAATACTGATGCTTAAGCCGACACACAGTGGAGTCTATCCACAGCCCCAGTCTCAATGCCACAGCCAGACTTGTTCTGTAAAAATTAAACAATCAAACTGTGCAGGTCACAGCCCAGCTGGGGCAACAGGAGATTAGGCAAGGACACTGACTGTGACAGCTCCCTCTGAAGTCAGCATGAGGTCTTATTATAACCGTCTCTTATCAAAGCATCAGTCAGATGAGAACAACAAAACAAATGCAGCCAGAGGAAAGAGATGCATTCCAGCTACTGGCACTGCCTCCTTTTGTTTATGCCCATTTCTTCTGTAGATAGTCATAGAACATTTGTCTTTTTCTGCACGTTAGTCTAGTTTTCTAATTGCATTTATGCTGCTTACAAAAGTGTGAGAACAAGATCTGGCCTTCACCTTATTTGATATGAAACCTTAACTTCTTTATAAAGTAAAATAGAAACTGTGTCTATGGTTTTTATTTACAGTCTAAAGAAGCCTTGGGATAGTTTTTACTGCAATAGAACAAAATAGATATGGTATGAACTGAACAACATTGTCACTTACTCTAACATCAAAATGTAGCAGAGCTCACAGCATCTTTAAGACAGAGAAAGCGGTTCATTGTAAAATGTCTTTTCTGATGGGAAGCAATTTTCTTGCAGAAACTCCCCCTTCCCAGGTACATACAGGAAATAGTAAGAATTTCAAATTGGAATTAATTGGAGAGTATGTATTGCTGTTGTTTTCTTAGTGTGATCTACTGGTTTGCTCACTAAAACAAAGAGGAATCTGTCAAAGTCTTTAATTCCTTAATCCAAGTATCTGAGCTAATGAATGAGATCTTCAAAAGGCAAAAAATTAGGGTTTCTTACAAATGACCAGACTTCTGATCTGCTTCTGAAATACTCGAGTACAGGTGTTAAGTAGATGTAGGCAATTTATTTTCCTACAGCTTTATCCCATTTGTAGTCAGAATTTATCTGTTCACTCCTTTGGTAAGGACAACCCTTCTTAAAACACTACCACTCATACTGCATGTGGCAAAGTTCCAGCTCCACATGGGTTCCATGTTTAAAGCCTGTCAGTGCCTCAAAGATTCAGCTCTGCTCCACTTCCGCTCTACCACAGCTCTGCTCCACCTTCATGTTTACACACTGCCTAAACTTTCTCTTCAAAATCTTAGAAATAATCAAGCCTTACAACTGTTGATAAGGTCACATCAGTGTTCTGCTTTCATTTAAAATAGCAGAACAAAAGATGAAAAACCATGAAGGCCAACCCACCAGCAGGAGTTAAATGGTCAGAGAACATTCATCTGGAAGGAAGCAAATGAAAAATTTCTTTTCCAGCTTTCAGGAATACCTGACAACCTGGTTGACTTTTCAAATCACACGATCCCTGCTGTTTTCCCATGAGGGCTTTTTAATATTCCAAAATATTAAAATAAACATTTTAGTTGTACTCCACCAGATGAAATCTTCATTGCAGCCCTCAGCACACCACAAGTGTACAGAATGCATTCCTGCTGTGTACTGCCGTTGGTGATACAAGGCCAGTGAGATACAGCAGGCACCAGTAATGATTTTGAACTCTCTTGGAAAGGTGCCTAACTTGTTCTTGAAGTTTAGTTTTGTTTTGATTCTTCCCAAGCCAAAATACATAGTTCTTACTGTATATGTCAGTCTGGCACTCACAAATCTACCCTGGATCTAAAAAAACCATGCAAGTACATTTACCATTTCACGTGGCTGCCCCATGAAAATAAAAGCAAAGCCTCAAGATGGGGTTTCAAGCAATCACCCTCCAAAGCTTTGCTGACTGTGGCAGAAAACTGCCCTGAAGGGGTCTGCAGAAGAGCCTAATACAGTCCATGGCACCAAAACAAACTAGGTTGGCTGCTAGAGTGTTGTGAAGACATTGCCATTGGGAACTCCTCCTCTGCTGTACTTTCAAAACCTTTATTGCACAACCCTGGGAGAGGAGGAGGGACATGCCTCTGATGCCATGCCAACATTTTAACAAGGAATCCCCTGAAATGCTCCTACACTAGTTAGTGATAAAATGCATACATTACAGAAGCACAAACAGAGAAGAATGGAAAGAACTAGATCACCTGCTTTTCTGTCTAAGCCTTTACCCCCCCACTAGATCACTACATAAAATCAGACTAAGGTAATTCACATCTGTCAAATGCAAAGGTCTCCCTTCTTCCTGTATGCTTCAGATTCTACCTGAAGACCTTTGTTTTCAAAGCCATCAGTTATTTATCAGTGGTAGAAGCACTCTGATATACTCCTGCCATTGATAACATTTACACAGAATCACCATCTACAGGGCCATTGACATTTTGATATGTATTACATGCTTTAAAAAAGTAACTTAGGCTACACAAACTTAAGCTACCTGGTGTCCTTCCACTGCAGGGCTTCCAAGCCTGCTACATTAATGGACTGTATTAGAACTACTAATAAAAAAGCCCCTTATATATATGAGAGTGAAATAACAAACTCAGCTCAGTCAGAAACACTGACCATTCTCATCACTGAGAACAGTCAAAACAATCACTCCTTTCAGGGGGATGCAGCTCCAAATTCTGGAGATAGGACCCTCTTGATCACAAGTGCTGTGGAAACCATGCTCCAAATTAATTTGAAGCAACAAAACTCATACAAAGACACATGCAAGGCCAACTTATAACAGGAGGAGTTTTTGAAAGAATGGAAAGTGGATGATGGGGACCAGCATGCATGTTTCAAACACTGAATACCTTCCACTTAGGCTGTGGGAAAACTGGGGGACTCCCATAGAAATCTAGTTTACATAAGCAGCATTTACTACTATCTGCAAGGCTCAGTGACTACAATATTTAAGAAATGTGAAATGGCATTCAAATATTTAAGGAGACATTCAGTAAAACAAAACCAAACAACAAAAGACACTCAGTGCAGTCCTGTGCATTCTTGAGGCAACTTTTCAAGCCAGTTCTGCAGTCTCCAGCACACAACAGGGTCTTCAGCAGCAATGGAATAATCCCAGCAGCTCCTGCTCAGGTAGTAACACCCTCTTTGACTAGACATCCTCGGAGCTGAAGCAACTGCTGAATTATCTTGTGATCCTGTTGTTGTGAAGCAGAGAGCACTGTGTCCTATGCTGTTGATGGCAAGTTGACTGTACCTCAGCTGTAAGGAACTGGACTCACTTGTTCTGATAGACAACAGATTTTAAGAATACCAGGTTAGCTATCAGATGACTGTTTCAAACTCACTCAGTTAATTCCTTTTTTTTTTTTGTTCATAATAGTAGAAAACCCTTGTGGATAGAGAATTATGTGAACATATTAGTCTCATCATCTATTAAGAATAAAAGCAGTCTTGGGAGTACCCAAATTGTAAAGTCCATGATCAGATTTTCTTGATGCGATATCTCCCTGTACATGACAGTGTTGGTTATACCCACTCAGTTTTTATCACACCTGTATCAGTGATATTGGGCCTTGGCACTGGAGTGGTCACAATCTCATTTTCCCTCCAAAGAAAGGAGTATTCTCTGGAGATTTGATCTTTGATCAATTTGCTGCTCATACAGCACAGCATCCCAAGATTCTGAGAATCAGTGTGCTGTAAGTATATCCTTTCATATAAATCTTTCCTTCAAAGATCCTGCTGGCAGAGTTCTCCCCTTCTCATGTTTGGAATGAGCACACAGAGAGTGCACCTGAACTCAAGACAGTATTTTTCATGTTCCATGGGTGGCCTTAGGATTGTGTCTGTTGAACTAGACAGCACTAGATAAACAATTCACCAGCTAAGTCAGAAGGTGGAGTGGTACAAATCCTATTAAGTATAAATCCAGCAGTTCTGCCTTTTGCTTTCTGTCCTCCTGCTATTTCTAACTTTGGCTGACAGCATTTCCTTTGGGAATGCAGAAAAAACATGCAATTCCCAACAGCTCCAGCTACAGTGATGAACTTCCTGTTGGTTAGAGGTATACACAACTAAATCTGTTTCCTTAAAACTGGTGAAAGCCCAGATAAATTTCTTTAAAGTTCGTTAGTCAATCTTTAGAGGTATTATAGAGAAAATAAAAATCCACTCCATGGCTTTATTTGTCATAATAACAAGGTTCAGACTTGTGGGTCCTATTCTTCACTAACAAGGAGCCAAAACATAACATCAATAACAGCTGGGAGGCTGAGAGTTATAAATTACAGCAATCTGCAAAGAGCCACATCAAGTTTGTAACCATTTCTTTTCAGAATTCTAACACAGGATAAACCATTTACTGTTTGAAGTCTGTAATCTAATCTATTTCTATTCCTTCACTTCCCAAATAGAACTTTTTTTAGATTGTAAGGCAAAAATTCTATAAATTTTGGTCATAATAAATGCTACTTTATTCCATGAATAAATTTATAAATATATTACTGAGCCTCAATGAATATCCACAACATCAGGGTGGTATTTCTTAAACAAGAATAGTGTCCAATCACTGCTCCATCCTACCTGATCATTTCATTCTAAAACTAAACATGGCAAAAAGGAAATCACCTGTTATGCATGGATTCCTTAAAAATATTTTGCCATTAATTCTTCAAAGAGTGAAACAAACCATCACGTAAAAGCATGTTTGATGTAAGAAGATATTCTGGCTCAGATTTCAAGAGATTTCTACAAAGAGGTAATGTTTATTTTCCCAAATCATTACAGACTCAAGATACAACAGGAGTAAAATTCTATTAACCCTGAAAACCATGGACTAACAAACTACACTAGGTGGCACTACTACACATGGCTTAAGTTTCTTCACTGTGGGTTCAAATTGAGCTTAATTTTTGAACAAATATCTGTATTAAATCTGAGGGAAGAGTTTTGAGAGAGCTTTGGCAAGCAGCAGGAAAGCACTCTTTGTTCTCCTGTAATTACAGGCAATGTTTTACTATGAAGATATTATTTACAAAGCAGCCAGTAGGAGTCTTGTTGCTAATGCTGTTCTCTCCTTCAGGAATTGCATACCTGCTCTTTAAACCAGTCCTTCAGTCACACACACAGTGAAAACAAACCATTGCCTATGTAGCACAGATGGAACTCAGTCACTGACTTTGGCAAGATGGAGAACATGAAAGAGCCAAAGACTACAGAAGGATGATAGTATTTCAGAAGCCAACTGGATTAAAGAGATAAGCAATAAAAAATTGTATTCATATGATACTGTGTAGATAATGAATGTAGGTGTCTACTTTTGACATTCCATTGTTATTGCTGCATTAATGATGCTCTACAGTTTGTATTTAGACATGCATTACTCTCTTGTCTACTGTTACCACTTGGCAGGACGCTCAATAATTACCAACAAATAGGACAGAATAGCTGGTAAAATGGATATTTGCAGCACAGAATCATATAGGATCATAGAATGGTTTGGTTGGAGAGGACCTTGAGATCATCTAGTTCCAACCCCTGTCATGGGCACGGACGTCTCATACTAGACCAGGTTGCTCAAAGCCCCATCTAACCTGGCCTTGAACACTGGCAGGGATGGAGCATTCACTTCTTTGGGCAACCTGTTCCAGTGCCTCATCACCCTCACAGTAAAGAACGTCCACCTTGTATCTAACCTGAACTTCCCCTGTTCCAGTTTAAACCCATTACTCCTTGTCAAATGGCATCAAAAATAGAGGCATCCAAATGTTGTTCACATTAACCCATAGCCCTGTGCATTGCACTGCAGGATACTTCAGTGTATAATTTAATTTGTCTATCTGCACCACCTGCCCAACAAAAAGACTTAGAACTCAAACACTATCCTTTATTATTTCATCCCCCTCTTAGGTAAAAGACAGTGATACTAAAATTATCACAGCTGAAACTGGCAGAGCTTTCTTCTCAAACACACCAAGTCTTGAAACTAGAGATTGCTTAAACACATGAAGCAGTTTCCTCAGTAGAAAGAAGCAGGGAAGGGGGAAGTTGTTATCATCATGGCTTTTAGAAAACAGCTCAGTGTCTTCACATTGAACTGAAGGAACCACATTCACATATTCTGTTTTAAAATACGAGAAAGAAGCAGAGACAAATCTACAACATATTTAAGCTAAAGCTGAGGTTCTGGAAATTATGAAGTCTTTGTTATTGCAAAGTAACTACCAAGACACGTATGACATTGCGGAAAATTCAGACAAATGGCTAGAACCACAAAACCCATACAGGTAAACAGGAGAACCAGAATAACAGAATCATAG
>JAOEHX010026796.1:0-15382 GCA_025448015.1 Bolborhynchus lineola | reverse complement strand
GGAAGTTTAGATTGGATATGAGGAAGAAATTCTTTACTGTAAGGGTGGTGAGACACTGGAATGGGTTGCCCAGGGAACTTGTGAATGTTCCATCCCTGGTAGTGTTCTAGGCCGGGTTGGAGACAGCCTTGGGTGGCATGGTTTAGTGGAAGTTGTACCTGCCCATGGCAGGGGGGTTGGAACTAGATGATCTTAAGGTCCTTTCTAACCCTAACTATTCTATGGTAAGTACATACAACAGTAGTTTTATGTCGTATCTGTAGTTTCAATTAAATCCTTTAAAAAGTTGAGTCTATTCAGAAATAATTATTTTCCACTAAAGAAAATAAAAATATATGCACATAAGTAGGAACTGTGTTAAGAAAAAAAAAGATGGGTTGCAGGTGTCATCTGGAAACTTTTTTGCTAGTCCAATTCTTCAATGCATAAAGGGGGATATCTGCTCATTTTAGCAAAAGCTTCCAAAAAAAAGAGGAAAAAAAACCCAAAACCTTTTAAGTATTTGAGCCAGCTAAAACCGAATGGCTAGATGTACCTGGCACAGGACACTGATGAATAATTGAAGCAGATAAACCTTCAGGAATGCAGCATTTGGAAAGATGGAGTTTTAACGTCTCAAATCCCCTCCAGTATTTCTGAAGGGATGTTTTTATGTGATGCTTTCCATTCAGGCATCCCGCAGCTGGCAACAGGATGTTATTGATGAGTTTACTGGAGGGTGGAGAGCTCTGCGTGGTGTCACCCACAGGGTCTGTGCAATGAAATACCCCCTCCCTGTGCATGGTAACCTTGCATGGGCTTTTACAGACATCTCATTCTTCCTGGAAGAATGAGCTCCCTCTGACTTTTGACTGATTTACATAGGAGACTCACGTCTCTTACAGCTATTAGTAACATATTGTCTATTTTTTCAACCTAAACAGACTTAACTCTGAAGGCAAAATTAACTTTTGCAAAGCAAACCCAGATCATGGAGCCCCTGCAAAGTACCAAGATAATTTCTCTTAACTGTACACATTCCAATTTATTTATATTAATATGACACTGCTGTTATTCCAGCAAAATAACATAAGGACTCCCACTTAACACATCCCAGCAACGTGTTTGGTAGATCAGTGCTGGCACCTAGGCATTACAGAATGGGAGCGAGAAGAGAGGCAAACTAGTAACTGGAGTTTCAAAGGGTTAAGAGCATGTCAACCACTAGCCTATATACTTGGGAGGGGAAAACAGCTTAAAACTGATGACCATACTTTGTGGCTTTGAGAAATGAGTTTACAGCATGGTTGCTGGGTTGGCATTTACTGCAGGCAAACATCAGGTGCAAACTGGGCATCAAGTGAATGGTTTGACTTCACCTGGTTGGTATGTATTTACAAAGATTCAATTCTAGATTTATGTTGTTTTCGATAATTCTTACTGCAGAAAAAAAGCAAATGACTCAGTTATAAAAAACGTATCTTATCTTTAGAAGAAACACACTATCTTTTAAAAAATATCATAAGTAATGCAATCTGATTTAATATGGAAGATGCATGCACAGAACATGCATCTTGGGTTTAACCAAGACTGTGCCAGTTCGCCACATTGTCAACATCTATGAAGAAGAAACCTGTCAGCACACAAAAGCCAATGGTCCCACTACAGCCTCAGCAGGTGAGCTCTCGCTTCAACATTAGCTATGCAAATTTAGGAATCTGTAGAATCCTGCTCCAATTTGGTATTTATTTTGTATTTTTTGTGTTAGGCACTTCCTTCTCTCCCGTAATTTTCACAACCACAGTAGTTTTGCATACAAGGAAATTATGGATACATATTCTTTTTTTTAAAACTTTATTAAATTATGCAGTAAGAACCCATCTCCACACAAGTGTTTCATTTCTGGATAGCAGAGGTATAATACATGAGCCACAGGTGAGTGCATTACCCCTCCCTTCCCCCCCAGCTTTCCAAGACATAAAACAGTATGTAGAATACACTCTTGTCTATGGTGCTCCAGATTGCTCGTAAGGTTATTTTTAACTGGAGAAAAGTAAAAAGGACCGACAGCATCAAGAGTCCTGTCCTGCACATGAATGTTCTTCAATGCAACATGCAAACACCTTCTTTCTCGCAGCACGTGGATGGCAGAGGGTTCAGGAAGCAATGGCAGTGGAATGCATTTGCATGGGTATCATTAGATATGAAGTCTGTGACTTTCCTAGAGTTAATCAGGCAATCAGAATGCAAAAAAGGCCATGTGTCTGCTGGAAATCCTCACACTTCAAAGTGCATGTCCACGAAAAATTGGCAACAGAGGAGAAAGTGAATTCTAAGACCTACTGAGGAGGCAGAGCAGTCAGCATAGTGCAAATACTGAAAATAATACAAGTTTGGCTGTCATTTCTGCCTGGTGTTACTTTATGTTATCCGAAAATTACTAGCCAAGCTTTCTACTCTGATGAACTGCTGCAAACCCATTCAGTTGAACAAATTTTATGTCCGTAGCAGGCTTGGCTCAAATCCTTTAATACTCATATTTCAACTGAAAACATGCTGCATTTAAAGTGTGTTTTACTCTGAAACGTGACTAAAATGGCATAAAGAATCTTCCCATGTCTATCGTTTTTCAGCAACTGTGCCTAATGAACTCCCCAAGTTTACAAAAGAGAAACATTTTGTACGTAGCTACGCAAAGTTACCTGGGCTGAGAACACCAGTGTGCACTTCTGCTTTAGCTGTCAACACCTATAAGATTCTGTGGTTACTCAGTTGTGGTAGGTTGGTTTGCTCTAAGAAAACAAAGCTGCCTTCTCCTACACATGTCCCACTTGAAAACAACTGGCAGGCAAGCAGGATGTTGGTCTAAGTAAGGAGATGCCATTTTTAGAGAGACTTTTCCGACCATAATCACACTTTGAGTGCAGAATTAACTGAAACACCGAACCAAGCAGCAGAAAACTGTGGTGGAAGTTTCAATGTGGATGCATTATTGAACAACCATCTACAGAAGTAATATGACAAAGGAAAATTACTTTGCAGATATCTTTACAGATCTAGTTGAACAAAAATTGGAGAGTCCTTCATTTCTTGGATTATACATATACCCCTGGGAACTGAAGCACTGTAATTTACAAGTGTGAACTAAAAGTATTAGGAAAGTGAAGTAAAAAGCGTATCACTCTACCTCCACCAGAACATCACTTTATTGTTTATCTGTCATCAACAATGTAAAACTCTACTAGATACTCTATCCTGGTTTTTAAAAAGGTAAAGATTACACTGGATTAGCTACGTTGTACGAAAGAAACTACAGCAATCACAGTAGAATGAGATTGGAGGGACAATTTGAATTACAAAAAAAGTGTACACTGCAAGCAGAGGGAAGTGCACATGAAATCAAACGCCTGTAGGCTTCATTACTTTTAAATGCACAGCAACAATTTGGAGAAACTGTACATAATAGAATCACAGAGATGACTTTCAAATAACCAAAATTACACTTTGCATTTGACCATCCAACTCATAAGTAATCATTGATGTTCCTTATTTTCAGTGCTTTTGGAAAATTTGTTTACCAAATGAAATTTAAGTTGGTAAATTTGACTAAACTGTGAAGTAGAAGGATTGAAATGAAAAGTATATTGGAAGTACGCCTAACCTACAAGAATAAGCCAAGAGGGGTATATGCAAGAGGAGGCTGGGAGGGAGGAAAGAAAGGAAAGAGGAAAAGGAGAAGAGAACAAAGGCTTTTTCTTCTATCTCAGAAGTTCTTCCAATGCGGCATATATCTGATGTACAGCTCTTCGCTTTCAGTCCATTTCTGAAGTGTACATTTTGTAGCCTTTTCCCATACTAACTGGTCAACTCAACCAGCACTGTTGCCACGCAACAAAGAGTAACAAGAATCTGAATGCATCAAATCTTCCCTTGCTGTGATTTCTTCATGGCCCCATTTTTTCTGTTTTTCTTTGACCAGGGTTCGGTGTTTCCTGAAGTGTTCACAGGGTCAGGTGGAATTGAGTTCCAAATCACTCTGCGGTTTGTAGCATCCCGATTTCTTTCTGCAGCTAACCCCCAGACACGTTTGTAGTTCTTCCATAGCAGAAAGACAAACCGTGTTGCTCAAGCGGTGAGCTTTCACCCTTGACTGTGGGGGTTGCAGACCATTGTGTTTAGCGTATCCCTGAGCGCAGCTATCCTGCAGGATTCACTTCCCAGTGCACCGAGATTTCCTAGGTTTCCTCAGATTAAGCCCCAGTATGCACCACCACCGACTGTGGTGCAGCTATGGATGCCTGAGGCCGAGTTGATTCTGGTGGATGTCTGACCTCGCTGAACCAGACTGATCTGCTTTCTCCCTACTCATACCCAGGCAGTCCAACCTTCATACAGCTGAGCCAAGTTATCTAGATTAGTTGCTTCCTTAATCACAAAGTCAACCTATTAAAAAGGTCAAACAAGTAATTAAAAATAAGCCAGATTTTTTAAAGTGTTTAAGCAATCTTAAAATTTGAGTCACCTGCAAATACAGAATTTCAGTGAACAGAGATCTATAGTAACTGTAAATCTTGCATAACTCCGTCTAGTCTACATAAGAAATAGGAATTTATACTGCAGGGCCAGACCAAGATCACACATCTCATTCATAGCCCCTATCTTGAAAATAGTCACAATGTTCTCAAATTCACGCAGGCATCTGGGTCCCCTGACTCAGCCTTCTAGAGTCACGAGTGTGGCTGTATTATGCCAGAAAACAGGCAAGTTCTGTCTTTTTGACAGCGGTACAGATCTCATGTTCTGCCTGGATATCAACAGCTGCATAATATTTGTTTAGCTTACTGATATACAAAAGGCAATTTTATTCAGTTCTTAAGTTTATCAAATGCTTTTGTCTTCGGTACTGTAGATTTATATAAAGAAAAGAATGCAGCAATACAAGGCAGCAGCACACCTTGATTTGTATTGGAATATAAATCACATACCTTGGAAGGGATCCCCCATTCACAGTAGGATTTTAATCCGCATACCCGCATACTTCAGCATCCATACACATGTGCTTTCTACCAAATATTTAAAGTGAGGACCAGTATTGGAACTTCACTATTTTCAACTCACCTGTTCAGCAACAGACATTCTCCTGTTGGGATCCACATCTCGGCCCTCTAACTTGGCTTTGACCCGCTTCCACACGCTAACTGCATATGAATTCCTTTCCTGCACGGCTAAAGGTACAAAATAAAATCCATTCAATTTTACATTCCTGCACAGAAGCCCACTGAGGTGTTTGAGGATTTTCTTGCTGTTGTCAGTGATGGGTTTTTAGTTAAAGCTTTGGATCTTTTGGGGGTTTCTTCTTAGCCCTGGTATTTACCTTTTCCTGTTTTAGGGTCCCTGGCTGTCTTTTTGGGACTACAGGCAGCACTTCTGCCAGTTCCTGGGACTGTGCTTGGAGGAGTATCTGCTGACGTGGCAAGATTTTTCTGAATTAGCTTTCTTGCATTCTGCGACATCACCTCTGGCTGAGTTTTCTGCCCTGTGTTGCTACGTACAGCTGTAAAGGAGTTATTCAAAAGAATATATTACAGATGCAAGAAAAAGCACAAACAAAAGCATATCAAATGCAGCTATCGGTACTTATGTACAAATGCATTTTAAATTGTATTTTAAACTGCACCAGTTCTTCTCTCTTTAATCTTCCTGTTTTCCAATTTCCCTCACTTAATAAACACGAAGTTTTGTTCCACTGCAAAATACTTAATTCTATCATTCTGTACGGAACTTAGAAAATGAATTCTTGTTCCTGATAGAAATCAGGAACCTGTGCTTGGCTCAAATACTGACAGTAGAATAATCCTTAAATAGAAAGAAATGCTCATGAGAAAATCTATTCGTGTTTTAACTGTAAAGTCATGAACATTTTGCTTGAATGACCTTGTAGGATTTGTGGATTGATTTCAAGGTCACCATACATTTTAGTACTGATTTCAAAGGAAATTACCATTCAGTTGGTATATATGACAACGTGTTCCATATGTTCTGGGCTTTGTGGAATGAATCCAGATCTCAAAAGGCTACTCAAAGGCTAGGATAATCACTCATTCACAATTGTATGGTCAATAGCTTTAATTTTATAGGCTTTTTTATAGAGATTGTCTGTATTTCAAGATTCAAAAGTTACAACCCCTTCTCTATATAAATTCCTGCTATTTGAATGTTTGTACTTTTTCACGTATTACCTGCAGCAAAGGTTGGCTGATATGTAGCAGCTGACGTTGGGCTTGAGCATTCATTTGATGTATCCGTGACTAAGGGTGATGCAAACCCCACCAGATTATTGTAGACACTAGGAAACAACGGAGATGATAAATATTCATGCAACTACTTGCCTTACTGAAACCTCAAAAAGATAGTTAAGTCAAATTCTGCAAAAAGATTCTAAAACTCAGAATGAATTCTAAGACAGACAGGGTATCAAGTAGGTACCCCTGTGATGGCTGTGTTTCTGCTATATACAGGTAGACAGACAAGCAAATTGCCTTTGCCCAGGAGAAGGTGACTTTCTTACCTTTGGCTCTGTGTTTTTAATTCTTTCAAGGTGGGAGTTATTTCCTGCAGCATTTCAACATGTTCCTGACTGCGGACTTGACCCATAACCTGAACTAATGTAAACAAAACTGTCTGAATATTATCTTGCCACGATTTATATTCGCCCAAGAACTGCCTAACACTATTCTCATAGGGAACATCTTCACCATCTGCCAGAGCTGCTTCTTCATCCTGTAACAAAGATGTGCAAAAAGGTTAACTATTCATTACATTTTGGCTAAGAGAATAAAGCTGAGCATTTCTTGACCTTTGCAGCCCCTCTGTCATTTGACTACAAGAACCGTAATTTTCAGTAGTTACATTTCAAGAATATAAATCTGTAAAAGATCAAATGTTTTGCTGATTAAAACCCAAGAGGATCTGTAAACACAAAAGAAAATGTTTCAACTCCTGAATGAGAGGAAAGGTTTAATTCCGCCAAAGCCTGATTGACCTAACTCTAGAAATAAAGCTTTATAAATTCTTAGAGGTGAAATGAATCTTATGTCTTGAACTCTATAAGCATAAACGCATTTCACTGTTTCTAGATACTTTAAAAAGTACATCGCTAAAGTGTTGTTAATGAAGTTTTAGGCATACCTTTGCCATAGCTTTCAGTAGATGTTTGACATCTCCAAGCTGTCTGTTATGACCTGTGAGCACAGTTTTAATACTATCCACCAGATTCTGAATTGTTTCACAAACTGTTTCTATTTGCTGTTCTCTTTCTGTTTGTACTGTCCTCTGCGTAGATATTTCCTGGGTCAACTGCTTGTGAGCCGAGTGAAGCCATTCAGAGCTGCCAATAGGATGTTCAAGACCAGTGCCCTAAAAATAGCAGAAACACTTTTGTATCTGTATCCAAAGATAAAATTCAATTACTGTCTGGATGCTACTGCCAAGTGTTTAGCAGCTGATGGAATAAACTCTGTAATGAACGACCCATTAAGAGGAATACCTAGCATTTAGAATGAAAGTCAAAATTGGGAGCTTGTGATTATAATGGTTCTGTAATGTTATATATTTTGCTTTGACCTTTACTTACCACTCTCTGAAGCAGTCGAAGTTCCAGTTCAGAGACTGAACTGTTGAACTGCGATGCAAAAGAACACATCTGTTGACAACGCTTGAGAAGTTCAAATAATGCAGCATCAAGATTTAAGGCTTCTGCTGTTCTAGTACGTAAACTTTCAAAATGAATGATATTACTGCAGAGGAAAGTGACCTGAAAATCAAAGCAAGTGAGAAAAATTACTCCATTTAAACTATTATACAAATTGCACTTGTTCCATGCCCTTAGAAGGGAGAATTTTAAATACAACAGTAAAGCTACTCTGTTACAGTAGCAGTATCATTTCAGGGTCATCCAACGTGCAGCAGCTCCCCCAGAGGTTATTCATAATGGTTTTCAAGTGGAATTCCTAGAAGTATTTGGTTATTTATGTTTGCTCTTTAGATGCTCAGGAGGAAGAATGTCTTTTACACAAATCTCAAGTAGGAAATACAGAGTAAACACACTTTATACATAGTCAATATTACCATACTGCTGTACAGTACCTGGCTTGCTCTTTGACTTTCTTTCAGTACAAGGTTTCTTCTTTCAGCAATAGTGGCATCAAAATCTTGCAAGACTGGTGCCAGTGCAGGATTAGCACCTCCTGCCCATTTTAAACGCTGCTCAATACTTGCTTCAAGGGCTGCTAGCTTCTCCTGTGGTGGTGATCAAAACACATACGCACAGATATAGATAAGCCATACAGATATACATAATCTTAAGCCTAACTGCCTAACTGTAAAAAAAATTACGCACGTATCATATGCAGGCACATTCTTACACCCATATATAGAAAAGAATGTGGCACTCATGACTGACAAATGTTATCTTATACTCTTTAAAGGTTTATTTTCAGCACACATCACAACTGGATTTGATTGTTATGGAAATAAAGTCACCCATCTAGGTTATAACACATCAGAATCCCCCCCATCAAACCAAAAGCAGGTTGAAAGTAATCACATTTCTAGACTAAAAATTATATAAAATCATAGGAGTACTGAATTATTTTATAAATAATCTCCAAAAAACTATTACAAACAGTAACTTTACAACTGAAAAGGAAATAAAAATTCAAGAAGCTAAGCATTATTTAAACAACTAAACATTCTATATTACTAGTACCCAAAAGCCTAAAAAGCTGAGCCAAGCCACAGCACAAAGAACCCTTAACACACAAAATAACTGATTTGCCTGGATCTACAAAGGTAGCTTCTGACACTTAGTAAGATAACAGTAAGGACGATCTAGGTCAGACAAACTTAAAGAATAGAAGCATGATCAGCCTTCAGAAGGAAAAGTACTTTCACCTCTTACATTTTCACTTGTGAAACAAACCAAGTGATATTTCAGAATATTTTGTATGAGACAGGAAAAATCAAGCAAAGTACCAGTATACACCAGAGAGGCTTAAAAAAAGAGATCAGTGAAAACAGCACTACATTTGTGCTTTGACAGCAAGAGAGAGAATACAATCCAGAGGTGGGAGATAATTTTGCCGTTTGTGTTAAGTCACACTCCAATACACTGCTGAACAAACCTCCCAAAGGTAATAGTACCTGGACTGTTGCAATTGAAGCTTCAATCTGACTGAGTGTGTGAAGTTTCTTTTTAATGCTGGCTAAAATTGCAGAACGAGGTGGAGGAGTAACAGAAATAGCTTGTGGGCGACTGATGAGGAGATCTTCATGCTGCCACTTTAAGGAAATAATGGGAACACCTGATCAGCAGTGTTTCTCAGAACAAAATACTTTGCTTCACAAACGGTAATTGCAGTACTCTGGCATAGTTGGTAAGTAAGGGCATTTTAAAAGGGCTAAATGTGAGACACTACCAGCATGCTTAAAACTCCTAAATCATTAATGTTAAATTATATAAATAGCTATAAACTATGTTTTATTGCCTTGGATATTTATACCATTAATCAGTCATTAACTTACTAGGAGTGATTTACACACATTTCCCTGATCTAAAGAAAAACGCATCCAGAAACAATTGTCAGAAACAATTCCTTTGTGGTGCATTAAAACAAACATAATTTTGCTTACCAGTCTGTTAAATGGTTCATTAATTGACATGGAGAAAGCCTTTCCCTTAGCCTACAAATCACTACAAAATGAAGATCAATGATACTATAATGCAACTAGATACCAGCATACAGCTCAAGTTGCACAATGGCATTTATCTAAAGCCTCAGAGGAACATTTTCAGAATTGATACAGCTGCTATTTATATTTTGTCACGAGGCAAAGAGTGGAGCAAGACGACATTGAAACTTAGAAGGAAAGGTGCACGATGACATTCAGCAATGCATAACCTCTCTTTTAGGCTATCTCCTCCTTTAAAGTCATAGTCTGTTTGAAAAAGGGGGGAGAATGGGAGAACACTGCTAGTAAGAAAGCCAGCGAATGACTTCTTTTCTAATGAATAATGTAATACCTGTAATTTTTTCAATAACCATGGACTCAAATGTACACCTTTCCACATTTGAATCTTATAAAGCAGCTAGTCTTCAAAAGAAGCTATGCTGTAACACTTCTCCTTATACATTGACAGAATAATTTAAAACCAAAATACTTCAGTCCATTAAAATACTCTACAGCTCTTTCAACAAAATAAAGAAGCTCTTGTACTCACAGTAATTAAAGCTCACTTTCCACAGACGCAATTTGGAGAGAAAAGTGTTTTTTGCATTGTGGCCTTACCTGGAACATGGCAATATGCAACTGTACTCTCTGAAGACTGGTCTTGCAAGATGAAATACTGGTTTCAAGTCTGCGCACTAGATCATGCTTCTTCCACGCTGTATCGTATGAACTAGCTAATACTGTTGCCCTGTTCATGACCAGCTGCGAGAACTTGCCAATTTGGATATTGTGCTCCACAGCTTTCTTGCACAGATCATCCACAGAAACTTTGCTTTCTGCTCCAAAGTCTTTAGCTTCTACCTGAGCAATGATATCAACACCCAAAGCGCTGATGAAGCTGCACAAAGTAAGTCCCAAAGCTTGATTTGGAAGTCCAATTAAAAGCTGTCTCACGAAGTCAGCTGTAAAAGCCTTGATTGGTTTGGCCATTTGGTCTTCACTAAAACAAGAGTTTCTGTAAAGGGCTTTCACATTGACAATTTGAACAGGTCCATTAACTGCATTCTGCTCTTCAAGTGAACTGATACCTTTTAAAGGAAATAAATGATACTTTTGTTAATAAACACAGTAAGATTAGAGGAACTGATTTTAAATTTCTGCATGCTTAAAATATATGAAAGGTAAGTTACAGCAGAAGCGACTATTTTACATTCTTCTCAAAGGCACTATTCTATCATTCTATCAGAAGTGGACAAAGCAATACTGAATATTTGGTAACATTTCTTTACCTGACAATGTTTTAGAGAAGGTACCACAGAGTCTGAAAAATTCTTTAATTGTTTGCAGTCTCTTCAGAAAGAAAATTTCCTCTAGAACTTGACGATTATTGTCATCATCAAAGAAGTTAACTTGGGTGCTGCGGGCTTCCCTGATTATGTCAATCTTACGCCAAGCAACAGGTATTTCCATCTTGTTTAGCTGAGAAATGAAAAGGAAATATAGTTTTGTTTTGTAAAGCTTTCATACTCCTGACTCAAAGTACTATGTAAAGAACAAATCCATACCTTTTCAATCAATAAACCAAATGCAGTTTCCACTTGAGCAAACATTCCATCAAAGGCTACCAGAAGCATCTGTCCAGCTGACATCTTGGGAGTTTCATCCACTGAACCATTTCTTGGCTGAATCAGTTCACCATACTGAGCATGAAGTACTCTTAAAAAAGAAGATTTACAAGGTTTTGGTTAGTCTACAGGAAATAAATAAACTGATTTGATTCCCACAGCCTGAGCAGATTGGAATGAAGATGCATCTGAATAAGGTGAAAATCTTTGCATGCTCTTCCTACACCTCTTCCTCTGCTTACCACATAAATCTTAATGTTGGTCTCATAAGAACAGCTAAGGACACCATATACAACAGGATTGTATTAAAGGACCAGCTCCAAAGTTAACTTAAAATGCAGGTAGAGGATACAAACTATACTTCCTATGAGTGTGCTAAAAAAGTTATGAACAATAACTGATGTAAATATCTTCCCTTCATGAAAATCAAGTACTGATTTTAAAACGTAACACATGTAAATGCCTGAACGCACCACGGGCTAAAAAAGTGGAGGATGAGATCTTGGTTACAGCTGAGACTGTTTAACAGCTTACTGCTCCTGGAAGGTGGTCTTATCGTCTCCCTCCCTTATATCACTTTTGACCCTTAACTAACAGGCTGAGCAGGCTTGCCAATGGGTAAACCAGGAAGAAAATTAACCTAAGAGAAAGAAGTAAATTGTTTCCAACTGGTATAGCAGCCTTCCTTGCAACACTGATGGCGCCACTATAACTGGCTCAAGGGAAGCATCAAGATCACTTCTACCCAGCAGGAAACTTTTGAATTGGCTCAGCTGTCTACCAAGAACTTCCATACAAAGGTACTGTCCCACATTACAAGATGCACAAGTCTTTTTGTTTGGCTGGGATTTTGTTTATTTCTGGTTTGTTTTTTTTAATGAAGTCACTGATTCATCCTGCAAAAGCTGCTCATCAAACCTCCTGATGGGCAAGTTCCATAATTACAAGCTCTCCCATTCCCAGGCTCCTCCCACAAAATAATGGACCAGTTTCTATTTTTAGCATTGCTTAACTTCAAGCATAAAACCACAACTATATGTTTTGAACAAAGTTGACTACTGAAAGTCAACTTCAGGCAAATGTAAATGTAACTTGCCATAGCTCTGTATGTCTATGTACACATGTGAACAAATGCACAAACACATAGAGAGGAAATATGTGCTTTAGACACTGCACTCCATTTAAGGGTATTGTTGGGCAAGAAAAGCTTGTACATCATCAAATAATATTTAGACAAACTAATGTGCAGTCTTAATTCTCTCATACCCGAACTAAAAAGTGATTGTTACCTTGCAACATCAATGTAATGAGTATGTGTTTCTTCCTCTAGTCCCATGGCGGCATTTCGTAAGTAGGCTTGGAGAGATTCAACCAAAGTTTGCAAAGGGACTCCATCAGTTGTTTGTTCAATGAGATTATCTAATTCATGGAGCATACTCTCTAAAGTATACTCCCCTTTCATTAAGCACCTAAGTGCTTCAGGAAAAATGATCTGTCGGAAGTTTGAGTTCAGTTCCTGTTGGGAAGTAGGCATGAAAACATACGTTATTTTCCCCTCATCTCAAGAAGTATCATGTATAGCATCTTTCCCATTTTAGTAGTAGACATTATCTGAAAGATAACATGATGGTGGTCAACCAAGGGTCAAAATCGACTTCTTTTTTAGTTGAAAGAAATAAGGAATCCATTACATTCTGTACAAACCCGAAGGTTTGACATTTGCACAATGTAGCAACAACTACCTTAACTGCACCATCAGCAATACCATACAGCAATCCTCAGCAGAGCATTAGCGGTACAGACATCACACTTTACAAATCAATTTAATCAAATTAGGTAGCTTTTCTTTCCATTACACAAATTTAAAAGAGTAGATTAAATTATCTACAGAATTTACAATTTGCTAAACTGACTGCACTAGGCAAGGGAAAAGAATCAAAACACTCGCCAGATAGTGACTGTTTTATTAGAGTCCTACTCATGCCACAGAAATCAGTGCAGGTCAGAACAGTACCTTAAGCAGCATAAAGCAATTTTCCACAAGCAGAATGCATCAGAGGGCTAAAGGCAGCTATAGAAAAAAACAACCGATATGCTCTGTCTCCAAAATGAGACAAGACACAAAGGAAGAAAAGATTAGGTATCTTGGCTGCTCCGTGAGCTACACACCTAACAGATCACAGGGAGGAAAACAATGTGGGTGAAAGCTCTCGGCTGCAAGGCAATGAAATTCCAGACGCGTTTCTGAAGTGTTAATACTTTGAGGAGTGAAGAAACAACCTGACAAAAATCTCAATGTGCTTACACAGGTTGGCAGGAAAGTATTTTTCAAACACAATACGGCGGAAGTAGGAGCCTTAATAAGGTATTTCCACCAGCCACAGTTTATAAACCAGTCTTCAGCAGGTATTTTACTCAATCTGCCACTAATGTCTTTTTGATTGTTTAGCTGATTAAGGTGGAAACATTTCTAAACCACAAAATTATAAATCCAGTTTTCTCCTTCCCAATTTTGGAGATAGGGGCCTATAAAACAGGCTTACAGAATTTGTTTCAAACTACTTGGTTTAGGTGAAAACAAGTAAGATTTAATAGGAGCAGAAAACAGACAGAGCATAGATTAAACTGCTTGGAAATTGTTCTGGACTGCCAGCAACAGAATAAAAGAGTGAAAGCAAGACAAAGCTGATGTGTCTATAAATCCAGTACTAGCTATTATTATGGTTACTTACTTGACAGCAGCTTTTAAACTTTGTCATGTATAGATCAAAATGGTTTCTTTTAATCAGTGTAAGTGGCAGTAGCAAAGCCTATTCAGCTCAGCCAAATACAGCAATGAGGATGACTAAGGTCCAACAAAATAAAAATCTCAGCAGCACCATAAGCAAATATTTAGCCATTTAAGGAAGAAGATGTTAAGAATGGCTTAGCTGAAGCCTTAGAAGTTCAGGGAAGAGGAAAGGAAAAGTAACACAAAAGTATCACCTGAAGTGAGATGTATACTCCATTTGCTAAATGAACAGCTTCTGATGCTTCAAGTGGATTAGGAATATCTAAGTCCTGGGGCACAAGATGACACTGCTTCAGCAACTGCACAAGGCACGTAACATTCCCACTCATGCTGCAAAGCTCCTCCAAGAACCAGGCTCCATCTCTTGAAGTCAAATCAACCAGTTGCTCCCCAGCACTAGATGCTGCACCTTCCATCATCAGATTTCGCCTAGATGAATTACAACACTTGCTTAGACAACCTGCCTGTTGTTGCATTCCCACATAACCATCATTTGAACATTCCTTAGTCTCAAACATGAGCACATACCAAAAGATTTCACAAGAGGCAACTCACCTCGTCAGCGTACAAAGAGCAGAGATGATAACACTTGCTAAGCTCAGGGAGCCCTCCTCCCCATTTTCATGAAGGAAAACTTTTATGCAACGTTCAATTTCTTTCAGCTGCTCTTCACAAACAGGTACAGTAACTGCCTCCTGTTTCAAACGCTCCACCTGCCTGATAAGTCTGTTATTTATATCTGCTGCATAACGCTGTAGAGTCATTTCTGTAGCAGTTATGAACTGGCACATACTTGGAGGTGGTTGAGGAGCATATTGCATCTCATACCTGTAAAGCAAAAATACAATGACAGATTTCCCTTCTCAAGTGCTAGCAAATTGCTTTCTGCTCTGTATTCCAGAAAATACTCTGGCTTTGAACAGTTGCCACATTATCTACTCCATATCAGAGACTTTGTGGGTCAGGGTTAAAGTGAGAACAGTGATGGGAGACATTATTGTATTACAGATCCCCAAGAGGACTTGGTGGATGAAGCACTCTATAGACAGATAGCAACCACCTCACGCTCGCAGGCCCTTGCTCTCATGGGGGACTTCAACTACCCTGATATCTGTTGGAGGGATGGTAGAGCCCAGCACAAGCAATCCAGGAAGTTCCTTGATTGTGTGCAAGACAACTTTCTTCTGCAAGTAATAGAGGAGCCGACAAGGAGAGGTGCCGTGCTTGACCTCGTGCTCACCAACAGGGAAGGGCTGGT
>JAOEHX010026794.1:0-12338 GCA_025448015.1 Bolborhynchus lineola | reverse complement strand
GTGGGTGAGCAATCTGGAAAGATACATAGCTCTATTTATAGATCACTAAGTGCAAACTATTAGAAAGCTAAAATCTATATGCTCTGGCTGTGTTGATTTGGTGTGTGAACTAGGTTAGGATGAATGACACTGAATAAATAGCTTTCTGCAGTAAAGAAAGGTTATTTGGGCTAATGCTGTTTTCATTTCTACAGTGATGCTGTGCACACTGAGGCTGATGGTCTTCACTGCAGGTAAGCAAGGCTCTGTACGTGCACATTTAAATTAGATAGCAGGAAGAAGCTCTTCCTTGTGTAGGTGGTGAGGCGCTGGCACAGTGTGCCCAGGGAAGCTGTGGCTGCCCCATCCCTGGCAGTGCTCAAGGCCAGGTTGGGAGGGACTTGGAGCAATCTGCTCTGGTGGAAGGTGTCGCTGCCTATGGCAGGGGGTTGGAACTGGAGGAGCTTTAAGGTCCCTTCCAACCTAAACCATTCTGTGATGCTGTGATGGTGCCCCTTGGGAAGAAAATATTTTCTATTTCCATATTTTCTATTGACCAGTTTGAGCTTGATGAAGACTTTTGCAATTAAAAAGCTGCATTTTCAAGGGTCTTCTCAAAGGTCTTTCCACTTCTCCAGAATCAATGACAACATCTCCTCACTGTTCAAAAGCTTTGAAGAAAGCAATGCCTGACACTCCCAGGGAAATAGGTGGGAGCCATATTGAGCCAATATTAAAATGCTTTGAAAGTCCCACCTTGTTGACAAACAGGAACTTTTGCAGATATGACATATTTTATTACCATACTGTTGCTATGGCTGGCAGCAAAATTAAGTGAGCTGCCACTGGCGATAGTGTTGGCACACGCAATGGCAGCAAACAGCTGTAACTCAGTATTAACAGTATTGATTTTCTGCTCCCAGGAGAATCTTTGTAAACTTTTAAACCCCAGTTTTGCCAAATAAAAAGCACCCAACTAAATGTCAGGGATTGCAACAAAGTCATTTTAGTAGAAGGCAGAGATGTAATTCATCATGTGAGAAGACTGCCTGACCACACGTATAGGGGTGTGAAATTGCAATGACCCTATATGAACACATGGATGAAATAGATCTTTTCAAGGTGTCTCCAAGGTTATGCTGCGACCAAGCAGCCAGATCTACCCTGACAGACTGACCTACAAGTCAGTGTAAAGTCATTGCTATACCCGTGGGGCTTCAGCTATAAGGGGGCTATAGCCATGACTCTAATTCTGTGACAGTGTAATCACGTGAGTAAGGATGTACATAAGTTAAAGCAGAATATGTAGTGTTAGAGGTTTTGCAGCCATGACAGGGAAACCTTAAAGTGTACAGTGCTGTTAGCAGCAATCTCAGCACCTGGGAGACTTTCACCTCCATCATCACCAGTCCTGGAAGCACTAAATACCATCAGACTTGTGTGCTAAAGTAAAACCTTCGTAACAACCTCTTCTCTCTGTTGGGTGTAACAATTTGATGAGCACATCTAGCTGTCACATGCATCATCTGTTTGAGAAGTTATTTTGTCCTACCACTGCGACAGTCGCTGTGCAGGTTTCCTGTAGTTCAGCTCTGTGTGAGTCACACAGTATTTACCCACAGCATTGAGCTTGGTTACGTTTAAAACAATTTCTGCAGACATCATGCTCAGAAATAAGGACTGCATGAACACTTTTTTGTATTGCTGAGTTTCCAGCCTTTCTCTCCTGAAACTTATTAAACCCAGCTCTCTCTATTGATCACTGGGGAAAGGTCTGGGGCCAAACCCAACAAAGCAGCAGCCCCCCAGCTTGGGAGTTTTCACTCCTTTCCAAGAGGGAGGACCACTTGTCTGAAGAAAAGGATGCACAGACCTGGAGGATGGCTGGGCTTTGCCTGGTTTCCTGCAGGAGGAGGGAGCAGATGTGTATGTACCACAGCAGCCCTGTCCCCACCTTCAAGAGATGCCTCAGAGTCAGCCTTGGTCACTCCACACATGGTTTTGGGATGATGCTCTGAGTCCTATAGAGTAAAGTGTATTATGGTGTCTTTAGGAGCATAAGGTGTTTCCTTCACAGGGAATATGGCACTACTTGAATGGGGAGTATCTTCAGCTGCAACGTGTTTACTTCTCCTGCTCCCTCAGGATGATGTTGCTTTGACACAAAGGCTCAGTTTGATTTGCTCCACAAAATAGTAATTAATTGCTCTGTCAGCACTTTTAAATTTGGGAAAAAAACACAGCCTTCAAAATACACAAAGGTAAATTTCCAGTTTAAGGGGTGATCTATTGCACTATAAATAGCCTTCCACATTAACATACTAGTGCTCAAGTGGCACTAAGATAAGTAGAATACTTGTAAACATAATTTTGATGCTTTATTAATTGTTCCCTCATGGATTTGTTTTCCTTTTTACTACTTTTCTGACTTTTCCTCCTCTTTAAACTGCTGCTCAACTTACTGCCTCAACCAAAGATGCATTTTCCCCAATGTCTTTCCCAATGCCCCTTTTCCCTGCTAAGTCACTTGAAAAAAAATACTTTGAATTAAGTGAGGTTCATTCTAAACTCTGCTTTCTGAATAAGGATTCAGCTCATGTGCCAGCACCACTGGTTATGAAGATGTAGAGAGGCACGGCAAGGAGAAGTGCCTGCAAGAGAGCTGTGACTGGTGGGTGGATGAGTGCCTGCAGGAGAGCTGTGTCTGGTGGTAAAATGATCACTCCAGGGACGTGTTTTGCACTTGCATCACTGCCACTGACTCATTCCAGGTAAAACTTACTCTTTTGCAGAACATCAGCCCAAAGTTGACTCCTTTGTTAAAGGCTCAAGGTGGGATTTAAATAGGCTTGATAGATGAATGACGCTTTCATGGGTCTTCCTCCCCAGATCAAACTGTGGCTTCTGCTCTCTGAGTGAAGCCACTTTGTATTTCTTTATTTCAATGTCTTTCTCTATAAATTAGTACTTACCCATCCTTTGAGATATTTGGATGAGGACTTGAGGTAGGACAGCAGGGGTTTGTTTGCCAGCTGATTATGCCCCAAACAGTGAAGTATCCATCAATGAAGTTGGGAGTGCAAATCTCCTTGACCCAAGCTTCGATAGAACCACAGATGCTCATGCTGGAGCAGCTTTCTGCTTGTCCTTGGTACATGGATGCTCATTCCAGCTTAGACCTGCCCAGGGAGAGATACAGGATGACAGAGCAAAAGCTCCACAGGGGTCAGGTCTCCAGGACCATGAGGAGGACCAGGCATCTCAGGATGAGACGGAAATAGCCAACACATCACCACCCCACACCAAAGAGACAGCAGAGCTGTGCCTCCATTTTATCTGCATTTCATTATCCACTGGTAAGATTTCTTTAAATGCCTTCTGAAGGTTTGTATTAACTCATCCCTACATATTACCAGGAAATAGTGAAGGTGAGGGCAAGGTGAATCTTTAGTACCTCTGGCTTTGAAAAATACAAACATTAATGTCATTAGAAACCCACAGACCTGCAACAGATCAGACCAAGCAAATTCAAAATTAACCTTGCAAAGTGAACAGTGTGTTTGAATTAATCTCTAAAAACGTGCTTTACCATGGAGGTGAGCTAAAATGTCAGCCCAAGGTTGAAAGCTTGGTAGAAGCAATCTCTGGTTTAAGACTCAAAGTGACCCTTGATATTTATCAAGGTAATGAAAATACAACAGGCCTTTCAAAAGCCGATGAGAGGTTGCACTCAGCTCACCCATCATAATGACGAGGTGTTTTTGCCATAGCTGGACAACTCACTTATCTATCACTTTCTCATATGCAGAGGCTAATCCTGCAGATTATTATTACCCGGCATATATCTTTTGTGTTAATTAAATATACATATGTTTATTTTAGATTTATATTTAATTAACATCCATACCTGTAATAGGTAACATATATACATATTTCTGGTGACTGAAGCAGCCAAACAGAGGTAGCCCAGCTGATCCCCAAACGTTCCAAATGACCTGTCAGGTAAAAATGCTTCAAGCAGCAGGGATAACAGAGGTGACTCTGCCCTCCTCCTGCTGTGCCACAAGCAAATGAACAGAGACAGACATCACCTCCGCACACAAGGGCACCAGCAATGGTGTAATGTGCAGGCTGCTTTTATATAGGTAATCCATTAATGCCTGAGGCTGGTGACAATAGGCCCTTAATTTGCTAAATACAAAACACAGAAGGCAAAACTTGTGCAACCAAACTGCAAAGTCCTACGTCAAAAATATCAGAAGAGTAAACTGTAATTTCCTTCTAAATACAACACATCCCTGTCAAGTCAATGCAGCTGGCTTATACAGCCAAGTACTTTCCTTTTCCTCTCCCGGGGAAATCACAGGAAAAGATGCAGCAGCCATTTGAAGAAAACAATGATAAGCAACCATATGCTTGTGTCCCTGGTACTGAGGCAAAATATAGACATTTTCTTGGCATTTGTGGAAGACTGGGAGCTGGCTGGTCTCATCTCCCAAGTAAAAGTGATGGGACAAGAGGAAATGGCCTCAAGCTGGGCCAGGGGAGGCTTAGACTGGATAGTAGGAAAAGTTTCTTCACCAAAAAGGTGCTCAGGCATTGGAACAGCTTTCCTAGGAAAGTGGTGATAACACCATACCTGGAAGCATTCAAAAACCTTGTAGATGAGGCCCTTAGTGGCATGGTTTAGTGGTAGCCTTGGTACCCCTGGGGTAATGCTGATCTTAAAGGTCTTTTCCAGCCTAGCTGATTCTATGACTCCATGATTCTATGAATGAGGTACTTCATTCTGCTCCAGTTGCAGTTCTCCCCTCTACATGGGCACCTACATGAAGACCCAGCTTCCCAAAAGACTACACTCTGTGGGTGCCCCTTTGTGTGTCTTCAGCAAACAAAGGCGAATGGGATTTCACACACAAAGTATCAACCATAATGGAGTCATCCAGACGTAGTGGAAATACAGCAGGGTCAAGAATCCCCCAAATCCTGAAGGTTCAAAAGCAGCACAGCTGCTATGAAGTCTGATTCCACATTTTGCCACCCAGCATGCTTATGAGTTTGTGCTAATGGACTGTAACCTGAATCAGACCTGCTGAACGGGACCTTCTCTGCCTGTAATACATCCACCAGTGAGTTTTCAGACATCTCATTGCCAGTGCAGAGGAAACTACAAGTTATACTATCACTTACCTTTTGACATACCACTCTAAATCTAATAGCTGATTTCTTATTTTTCATTTTATTAAGTGATGCTCATTTACTCTTACCTTAAAGCTTCCTTAATCATCCCAGAGACTCAAAAAATCCTTGGCAGAGCATCACCCAAGGAAAAGCAATATTCAAACAAAGTCAGCTCGCTGTGCCAAACATCCCCAAAGCTGGCAACTGCAGAGCCGCTGCAAAGCTGGCAACTGAGTTCCTGGAGAAGAGACTCTCACCAGTAAGTGTTAACCAAAGCTGCTGTAATATGTAAGGCTGTGAGAGGAAGAGATCATGGGGTCTCTGTGCAATTGTAGCATTGAGTTTATAACACATATTCAGTAAGTGAGCTAAAATAAGAGTGTTTTGTACCAACCAGGGTTTTGATTGAAAAAGACTGAGGGATGATTGTTATTTATTGAGCTATCGAAAGATTTTGTCCCATTACACAGATTTGCTAAAAATAGGCTAAATCTCTCTCTGATTTTAAGGTGGAGCAGCCAGAATATCAGACATTTCAGAGCCATCTGCTGCACATTTCGATTCACATGGCTCATTTCAGACATATGCACTAAAATAGGAGGAATGATGTCCAACAAATACCTATTTCTCTCCACTGGCTAGAATGGTCTAAGCAGTTTGTCAAAGTGCAGGTGGCTATGTCGTAGATACACACTTCTCAGAGGCATCCCAAACTAGTGCTGGTTTCAGAGGATAACTAAAAATCACTGATATTGCTAAGAATATTTCCACTTGCTACAATAAGCAATAAATGTGACCCTAGAAATCTCTTATTTAAATGTCTTAGCCCACATCCAGGTTGTTGGTTTCACCAAGATTGTGTCCGAACCCAAGGTTATTTTTCTAAGCCAGGCTCCACAAATCACAGCAGGGGAATGCTGGAGAAGCTGAGATCCAGGTCTGCTTCTGAGTTGAATTCCTTCTTCTCCAAAACTGTAAAACTCTGCAGCTTTCCACACAATAAAACAAATGCTTTACAAATTTTAACAGTGCTTTGATTTCTGGCCAAGAAGAAAAGTCCATTTTTTAAGCAGAAAGGCAGCTATCACGTGCAATTCATATTAAACTCACATGCCCCATTGACATGATACCATTATGCAGGATAACCGAAAGCAGAACCCTTTCTAATCTTAGAAATGCAGGTCTGGAAGCAATCTCCAGGGTACTGGATACCTCATCCACATTCCAGGCACTGAAACACCCAGCCTCGTGCAGCAATCCTGGGAGCTGCTTTTATGATGATCATTATCTTTCTTAACCTCTATGCAAAATTCATTGCAATGGTGAGTGCTGAGAGCCAGGATTCATTTTACATCAGTCATGGCAATAGTCTGACACTCCTGAGGTCCTTATTATTGCAAATGGCAAAGATATATAGATATATATATATATCTATATATATATATAGATATATATATATATTCAGTTTTCATTTTGATTTAGACCGGACAAATCCTGGCTTACAGAACCAGCCCTGCCTGCTTAATTCATAAAATCATCCCCTGAAAATCCACTTTTGTCACCCCCAGAAGCTCTGCCTTTTATCACATCATTAGCAGGATCACCTCTGAGATCTGCAGTAATGCAGAACTGGCCTAGATTGCCTCAGAGAGCAGCTTTGGACAGAAAAGAGCATAAACTGCGCTCTGAGTCTTCACTGTAAACCTGGAGGATAACAATGATATTTCATCATAAAACAGACACGAATCCACCCAGTTTCACAGTTACTGAGTTCCAACTGTGGGCCAAAGAATAAATAAAGCAGAACCAAAGCCCATGGGGAAGGAGCAATGTCCTACTTGTGTGTATTTGATAAAAGACAGTGTTTTTCAGGAATAAAATGCAGAAACATTGATCTTAGGCCCCCTTCCCAGCCAGCTGATTACATGGGCAGAGCTTTACATTTGGCTGGAGCCCCACCATCATTTTTATGGGAGAATACAGCTTACATGTAATTTCAGGTTATGATTAAAATTAATTATTATTAAAACTATTTCAGGTTATTACTAAAATTATAATTCTTCAGTGTGACCATGCTAACTAGGATTTGCTTCCTAGCTAAGCCTTGTCTATAGTGATGATGCTTAAGGACAGTCATGATTTCCTGCTCAAGAGGAACAGGGATGAGCCAAAAGATCTAACTCACATGAAAGCTGTTTACATGCTAGCATTTTAAACATAGAATCATAGAATAGTTAGGGTTAGAAAGGACCTTAAGATCCTCTAGTTCCAACCCCCCTGCCATGGGCAGGGACACCTCCCACTAAACCATGCCACCCAAGGCTCTGTCCAACCTGGCCTTGAATGCCGCCAAGGATGGAGCATGGGGGAATCAGGGGCTTCCAAGTTCTGTTTTGGAAGTGGAATAAAGAGTGATGCAGAGATGGACAAGTTACCTCATTAGGAAGAATTCTGTGAACCAAGCTATTTTTTTATTTCTTTGGGGTTTTTGTTGGCTTTTTTTGAGAGTTTTTTTAGGAATTACAGAAGAATTCATAAGAATAGTATTCCCCCTAGATAAAAGTGAAAGGAAGGAAAACTCAGTGCGTTCACACAAATACCATCTGCTTTTATTTAAGAAATCTGTGATAATGGAACCCAAAACACCTTGATCTGATGTTTAATGCAACTTTAAGAGGTTTGAATTAGTATTCCAGATCAGCCTCACAAAAAGCTGTCAGCTCCAGAACTGCTTCTCAGCGAGGAAAGAAAACCCAATGTTTCATTCCCTAAGAACAATATAAAAGACTTCCCCACAAATTTGATGAGTTTGTTACAAGCACAAAAGAACCCCCTGACATGTACTCAGACTGTACAGATTTGGGTCAGACCAAATGAAATGGCTCTTACTCTGAATCACCCGCTTAAAGGCACATAGAAGAGTCTGTATAGACTGTAAGTGGGAATTTAATAGCCCAACGTAGTAAGACTGCAAAATGAACAGCCTGCAAAATGAAAAGATTGGGTTAAGATGCCTCTTTACCCCCCCAAAAAAAGATCAGGAAACTCAGATACAATTTCATGCATTTTAAAGTAAATGGCTATGCCTAACTGCAAAAGCATCACTGTCACCATGCAGGGACTTCTTCACCCATGGTAGGACATGGCCAGGGGAATGGAGAATAAGAACTGGTATTGCTGTAGGCTGGGTCAGGACACATGCTCAGGATTAAGTCAGGAAGCTGAAACAGGACTCAGTCAGAGGCAGGATGCCATGAAGTAGCTGAATTAGGAATGAGGCAGCTTCAGGAATCAACAGGCTGAGAACGCTGCAACAGGGGACCCAGGCAAGGTCACAATACCAGGGTTGACACTGCCAGTGGCAGTGGCAAAGGCAAGGAAGAGGAACCACCATAAGTAGACACTGTCCTTGGGCAAGGACTCAGCAGGGCCTTTTTCAGGATGAAACCCTTGAGCACCACCAGTACATGCTGCTGTCCTTGGGCTGGTGTTATGGCCCAACCTTGCCCTATTGAAAGGGACTATGCCCTTATTGGAGGTGTTCCAGCTTCTACAGGTCTTCAAGATGGGAAGTCTCTATATAGTGTGGGAAGTCATATAGAATCATAGAATGGTTTGGGTTGGAAGAGACCCCAAAGCTCATCTAGCTCCAACCCCCTGCCATGGGCAGGGACACCTTCCACTACATGAAGTAGCTCCAAGCCCTGTCCAACCTGGCCTTGAACACTGCCAAGGATGGGGCAAGCACAGCTTCCCTGGGCAACCTTTACCAGTGCCTCAGCACCCTCACAGGGGAGAATTTCTTCCTAATATCTAATCTAAATCTACCCTTTTCCAGTTTAAAGCTGCTACTCCCCACTGGATCCTGGAGGGGCCACTGCATTTGGGACTGTTGATTTCTCTAGATTTTTCCTGATAGGATGTCTGGATTTGACTCAGGGTCTGCATTATGGTAGCAATGTTTGCTGTTCCCTAGGATTTATAAGGAAATGATAGAACTGTGACAAACTCCATCACTTGTACCCCAAAAAGAAGAGAGCAATGGACCTAAAAGCTAACAAAGCTGGAAAATACCAAAAAGTATTCCAGAACAAGTCATGGCACAGATTCCTTGTAACTCTGCTTATCTCAGTTGTACTGGCAAGATGCATGTGTGCCCTTATAAAACACCCATTAAAGAACGTAAGATTTCTATCTGTTCCTGTGCTTCCCTTTATACATATAAACGTAGCCAAAGCTGTAGTGTAACTAGAAGCTGGCAATGTCCCTCTCTCTTTTAGTAAAAACAATGAATTCCCCTATAGTATTGTTGAAAACAAGGTTTCTTTCTTCAGTAAACTACGCAGATTCTGGCTATATCAGTCTTTATTCCCTAAAATTCAAAAATACTTCAGAAAACATGTTCTAATTACTAAAACCACAGCTTCCCAAAATGTCAATATTCAAAATTCCTATGTTTTCCTGCAGTTGTCTAGAAAATAAGAGGTTAAAATCAACCATTTGTGCCCTACTCGACTCTGGGACAAACAAACCCTTTAAAGGAAAAGAGCAGCTTAGACATTTTATTCCCTTCACCCGGCTAAGGAAGAACTAAATTCAATTCATTTTCCAGATGAGTTGCAGTGAAAAGCAGATGCCATATGGTTTTTCCCTGGGATTTTTTAACCTATATTAAGTGACAATTGAAATCAGATGACTTTTTAGATTAGTCAGGCTATGTTATTTTAAAAGCACGTGGATGTGAATACATTTTAAATCTCTGAAGCTATTAGTAAACCCACCCTTTTGCCTATGTGTGATGGGCATGATGAGGATGCAATGGCAACTCCTTTAGATTACAATGGAAATGAGATGTCCAGCTCCCACCTTCAAATCTCATCTCCAGTACCATTTTCCACCCCAAATACATGCATTTTCAGTCATAGTTAATATGACACTCATAAGCTTGTCAAAACCCCCCAAAAAATCCCTCTCTGAATCATCCAGCTGCTGCAACATTTAATACTCGGATACCAACCTATTGCAGATCAGACCAGACTGGGTTTATTCCAATTATTTCTGTCTTTCCCATTTAGTTTGTACATTTGCCATTCTCTCAGTATTGCCCACTTTACAGCTGGTTTGTACAGGAAAAATTGCATGAGATGTGAGCATCAGTGAACCGAGACTGGAAAAACCCTGTTTCCTTTGCCAAGACAAATAAGCTGATCAGACGTAATCATGAGAAGATTTTTAAGAATGTCGTCTTTAATTCCTGTGAAATATACCTTTGGGTTTCCCAATACACGGAATGCCTTCCTATAAAAGCCTCAGGGAACAAATAGAAAATGCTGAGGTTATCACAGTCTGGAAATGACTGTGGTCTCATGAAGACAAACTCACTCTTTTCATTTGTGCCGGCTGCAGAATTGCTTCCAAATCTGCCTAGAATCTAATAAATCATTCACATCACCTTGTTTTTTTCATAGATGAATATTCATGGTGATGGTTTGCAATTACAATTTGCAGGATGCTACATTTCTGGCAAAGTTTGCACAGAAATAACCAGTTCCTTTTTCATTTTAATGGCCACACATCTTTAGGGTATTTATTGAAACTGCCAAGTAGAGCAATACAAGTATGCAAAGTGTATTGCTAAGATGGAGGTGAAAGCTTTGACAGCAGAGAGAAAAGGTTAGAGGGGAACTCCCTCTTCAGTTCCTCATTTCATCTTTCCATTTGGATGTCCACCGAAATGCAGGCAAGAGAAGTCTGGAAACAGGCAGAGCTGAATTCTCATCTCTGGCTTTTTCATGTGTCATCCTGATGCTCCCGGCTGTGCAAGTGTTCTCCCATTTGGCAAAATAAAGCCTGAGCCATTTTCTCCTTCGGGAATAAAGCACAAAGCTGAACACCAGGCTTGAAATAGCTGTACACCAGACATGAAATCTCTCTTTGGTATGAAAGCTGGTTTGTGTAGAGGAAGCATCTGTTCAGAAAGTGATTCTGCCCATCTCTACTCGATCTGAGTTGGGTGATTCAGTCCTTTGCAGATGAGGTCTCCAGTGGGATTCTGGCTCCATAGGTATCCTACAATTTCCTCAAGGCCAGCTCTGCTGCAGTCCTGCTGAAGTTAGTGGAGATGTACAATACTGAAAATGACCCTCTGGTGCAACCATCCTGAGGAACCATCACCCATTCCTGTGTAGTCTTATTTAAGTGTAATTGCATTTAGTATATTGGAAAGCTCCTCATTGAGATAATGCAATGGTAAAACAAGCACATGCACTTCTATTCGGGGCTAGTTTTTAAATACTAGATCTCCTTTTATAGAGCTTAAGTATGACAGAGCTTTTCCTGTCAGCAATTTTCTGAAGGCTAGACACAGAGATTTTATTACTGCTTGGACCCCATAAAACATACCACTGGCATTAAAACACCCATGAAACTTAAACGCAAGTAGTGAGTGAGTCTTATTCCACTTAGTACTGTTCTTTCAGGTATGTCAGGGGTTTTTCAGTGTCCAGATGGCTCATACTTAAAGACCAGGTTCAAATACAAATCTGCCTTTTTCTTTGCCCTTGCTTCTCTCCCCCTCCTTCCTCCCTTTATTTCCTTCTAAACTGCTAATAATGTCTGGACTTGATCTTAAAGGTCTTTTCTAACCGAGCTGATTCTGATTCTATGATTCTACTGTACATAAGATATAAACACCTGAACTGCAAGTGAGCATTCACTTCAGGACTCACCAGAGAAAGAAGCTATGTTGTGTCCTAGCAATAGAGTGACAATGCAGCCATTTTCCCTAAAAGACTTGCACAGCTGCCATGAACTAACCCGATTTCTCTACCTCTGAACCCAGCTCTGCTGCTCTTATAGCCCTGCCTGACCCAGCCTGCAGCCGCAGCACAGTTCACATAAATTAACCCCGGGCCACATCAACACTGATTGAGCAGGAGTGTTTCCCCAAGCTCCACACTGTTATGATGCCTCTTATTGTCTTTGCATAGCTGGTTTCTGTAAGCACCAGTCCCAGAGGCTGAAGATGGAGTTAACATGTAATTAACTCCCTAAAAGAGAAATTAGCTCTTTCTGTAGCAGCACCAGTAAACCACTGCTGTCTGGGAAGGGAAGGGAAGGGAAGGGAAGGGAAGGGAAGGGAAGGGAAGGGAAGGGAAGGGAAGGGAAGGGAAGGGAAG
>JAOEHX010026793.1:0-20098 GCA_025448015.1 Bolborhynchus lineola | reverse complement strand
GGAAAGCTGCTATGAGGTCTCCATGCAGCCTTCTCTTCTCCAGGCTGAACAGCCACAACTTTCTCATCCTATCTTCACATGGGAGGTGCTCCAGTTCCATGATCATCCTCGTGGCCCTCCTCTGGACTTGTTACAACAGTTCCATGTCCTTTTTATGTTGAGGACACCTATTCTCTGAGTGAGATCTCACAAGAGCAGAGTAGAGGGGCAGGATCACCTCCCTTGACCTGCTGCCCATTGTCCTTTTGATGCAGCCCAGGATATGGTTTGCTTTTTGGGCTGCAAGCGCACACTGCAGGCTCATGCTCATTTTTCCATCCACCAACACCCCCAAGTCCTTCTCTGCAGGGCTGCTCTCAATCTCTTCTCTGCCCAACCTGTAGCTGTGCCTGGGATTACTCCCACCCAGGTATAGGACCTTGCACTTGTCGTGGTTAAACTTCACCAGGTTGGCATCAGCCTGCCTCACAAGCCTGTCAAGGTCCGTCTGGATGGCATGCCTTCCCTCCAGCATATCATTCGAACCACCCAGCTTGGTATCATCGGCAAAGTTGCTAAGGGAGCACTCAATCCCACTGTCCATGTCACCAACAAAGATGTTGAACAAGACTGGTCCCAACACCGAAACCTGAGGGACACCACTCGTTATTGGTCTCCACCTGGACATTGAGCCGTTGAGCACAGCTCTTTGTGTGAGGCTATCCAGCCAGTTCTTTATCCACTGAGTGCTCTACCTATCAAATTGATATCTCTCCAACTTAGAGACAAGGACGTCATGTGAGACAGTGTCAAACTCTTGGCATAAGTCCAAGTAGATGACTGCAACTGCTCTATGCCTTTCAATCAGTTCTGGAGCCCCATCATAGAAGGCCACCAGATTGGTCACGCAGGATTTCCCCTTAGTGAAGCCATGCTGGCTGTCACCAAGCACCTTGTTGTTTTTCATGTGTCTCAGCATGCCTTTCAGGATCAGCAGACACTTTTAACTGACAGGGTAACCAAACACCAGCACAGGTTGTCCAGAGAGTATATTGAGTCTCTCACCTCAGTGATATAAAAAAACTGACTGAACATGGTTCCGGGCAATCAGCTGGAAGTGATCCTGCCTGACTAGGAGGATTAGACAAAATGACATCCAGAGGTCCCTTCCAGTCTCAATCATTCTGTGATTCTTTATCTTGTATTCTCCTAAATCTAATATTCTCTAGACCATTGTCAAGCATCTCATATTTATAACTGCTTTGCCAGAGTGTTTCTAATTGTTCCATATCACTGCATGGCAGTGTTCTAAACTTTATACAGTACAGAAAAACCACAACAGAAGTAGTGAGTGGACTGAGTCTTATTGCCATTTTCAGGTTCCCATGTTATTCAGAAATTCCAAAATGATGTTTAAGGCCTCTGCAGCAGCATGGTATTGTAGATTCATATTAGCCTTGTCACAAGAATGTATAAGTGATTTTCTGCTTAACTACCTCCCGATTAGTTGTTTCCTCACTTGCATTTGCTTGTTCTCTCCCAAGTGTAGAATCTTCTGCTTGTCTCTGTCAAATAGTGAATTTGTATTTTTACAGAAAACTTTTTCAGTTTGTTGAGACACATTCTAAATTCTGGGCCTAATCACCATTCATGCAGTTTCTCCTATACTGTCTTCATCAAACATTTAAACGAGGCAGCCTAGTCATTAATACTTTGAATAGCAAATGTGCAATAGCAGCATATCAGGACATAAACATTTCTAGAGAAGTCTGTGGTTTGGGAGGGGATTTTTTGTTTACTTTTGGGTTTGTTTTTTTTTCCTTTCTCCTTACAGTTCAACAGTATACCAATAAAACTGTTTTGCATCAACTTTCGTATTCTATTTTGCTTATGCAAATGTCATGTCTTGTTCAGGCTTCTTAGAAACTCTATGGTCTTTTTTATGAATACCAATGTATTTTATCTAATGTTTTATCCTCGTTCTTTGCTCTTGAGCCAAACAGAATTTTCCCTCTCCATCTTTTAAAGAAAAAGTATATATAAGAATATGTATTCTATGGATTTAATGAACTTGTACCTGTCTAGCTTTCTACAAAATCAGTGTTAATCTAGATGCATGGAAAAAAAAAATAGTGGGACCATGAAAGCCACATGACTTTAATCTTTACATTTTTTCAATAAATGAAGTATTGAAAAAATGTAAAGATGTGACCTAAGTGGAGTCAATTACATGATTATGACCTAATTTTCATCTGGACTGAAAAGTAACCACAATGGGTACAAAATTAAATAATTTAAAAACCCCCAACCACAAACAAACATTTAATTCTCACAATCACAATGCTGAAATAGCTATGAACAAAATTGCTGGGTTATGTCTTAAGCAAGAACTGGATACATCACTTTGTAATACAGCCTTAAACAGCACTCCAACAGATAATAAAAATAAGATTTTAGTTTAATTAGTGGGGAGTGGAACTTTCTCTAGTATGAGATAATACCCAACAGATAGATAACTTTGAATTGTAAATATGACAGAGGACATTCTAATAATGGGAAAAAACTTCAATTTTACTTTGCAACTGAGTTATTATTCCAATAAGATTTAAACTTCAGTAATAACATAAGAATGAAATGGGTCTTTAATCATTGTGCTTTTTTTGTGTCTGTCTTAGAATACACGATAAAAAAGATTAACATTAATCATACATCAACGAGCTGCAACAGTTTTTGTACAGCTGTATAGTTAAATTGCCAGCATACTGGCAATATACCCAAAATCTCCATACATGGGGAACTTTGTTGATTTCATTTACAATATTAGGAGACAACTTTTTTCAACTGTCTGAGTCATTTATTCACTGTGCATTTATAGAACTAGTTTTCAGGGGGGAAGAACATTGGAGAATTTATGTTATGTATTGTTCCAAATCCCTACTCTTGAAGTGATAGTATAAACAGGATTCATGGGTAATGTTTCTGTGTTTAATATAGGGCTGAGAGTAGGCCTCCATCCTCAGATATGCTACCATTTAAACCAAGTAATTTATTATATGGCCTGATGAATTATAATTAATCTCATTTTCTTTCCCAGGATTTAGAAATTGACATGTATCTATTGTCAGGATTTAGATATATGGCACTACATATATACATATTAGTTGTGGTGACAGCCACACAGTAGCTGAGTCCTTAGTACTAGCTACTCATTAGGAGAGCTGTTAAAGGGTGCTCCATTGAATTCACATTCTCAGAGCAGAAGAATTAAAGTTTAGTAGTGTGTAGAGAATTACAAGATCTGTGAAGTGTTTAAATCTCTTTGAGGTTTTGGAAAGTGAATTTCACCTAAAGCAAGCCTATGCTTCTAATCTACCTTGAAATTATTTTAGCTAGACTATACAAAGTGTATTTGGTCCATTTGACGAGAAGCAAGGAAATTGCTCCACTATTCAAACATAAGCAGTTTATCAGATGTGGAAAGCCATTTCTAGTATGTGAAAAAACTCCCTGGGGCATATTACTCTGCAATATGCATTTTAAGTGGATAGGAAGTCACATACCCTGGCATTATATTACAAAACAGAATAATGATCTACTTTAACAATGATAACCATTAAGTGAAGTAATGGGGCCACAAATTATATGCAAAAATAAACACCTTAATTAAGTAATTTGAACCCTTATTTATCCAACATGTTTCACATTTTAAGCATTTATAAGTACATTTAATCTTTGATTTCTTTGCCACATCATTCTTTTGCTTAGGAGAAATAGGAAGTTTCACTTCAGTCTGAGTTTTCAGTAGAACAAAAGTCTTAGCTTCTGGGAGAACATCTTAATCACTGTAGTTAACACAATTTGAATATTTACTTAAATACCATGTCAAATAACATCTGACTTACAGAAAACATTTAAGGCTGTGCAAGAACTTTCTTTCCCTGGAGAGTATGCTACTACCCACATGCAGGCTGAGAAATGATGATCACATTTCAGTGATGAACACTGCTTAATGTCTCAGATTTGGACAGCCCTGAAAATTATCTTGATAGCTTAATTTCGATATATTGTTGAGATTCATTGCCCAGGGAAACCTTCTGAAAGTGAAAGGAAGAAAGGAGGGCTTATTTTTCATTATCTGTGATTGCTGAAACTGGAATTTTGGAATTGTTGAGAGAAAAAAGAATGTTGAGCACACTATTCTGAGAGAAAGGGCAGTACAAGCAAGAGACAATGAAACCAGCACTGTGAAGAGCAGAACCTGAACCTGGAACCGAAAGAGAAACTGAAAATTGAGAAGGATAGGAGAAATCAAAAAGCGTTCCTGAATTGATAGGCCCCCTGCTGAGAGGAAGGAAGGATCTGAAGACAAGTATCAAAAGGAAATAAAATAAACTTACTGAAATTGCTTGAAAGCTGAGAGAAGATGTTATACTGGGACAACTGCCAGAAGTAGTGAAGTATTTCTGAAGATTAAAAGAACCACACAAGCTATTCTTGAATAACTGGGAGAGTTTGATTCTCCTTAACACCACATATAAAGCAAAGCATCTTTATAAAAGCATTTTAAATTCACAGACTACAATCATCCTTATTATAATTTTATTCCTAATTTGGCCTGTTTCCATGTCTATAAATGATGGACATCGAGGCCTTGAGAACACATAAGATCAGACAGTCCTTCTTTATCAAAACTAATGTCCATTCTAAAGAGAAGCTGAGAAACTTTTCAGTCTCCTAGATTTACTGAAAAAAAAAAAAAAAAAAAAAAAAAAAAAGAAAAAGAAAAGAGTCTCTACACTTTCAGTGTGTTTTTTTTTTTTTTCCCTTCTAAGGGATAAGAGACACTAGTCTGGTATCACTTGATAACTTTATACTAAAAGAGAAGAGATACATCTTCTTTTCCAAACTCAGCATTCCCTTTTAGAAGTCCTTCAGGAAGAATATGTAAATCAAATGAAAATTCTTATTTCAACAGGATGAATTTATAATGAGCAGTCAGAAGGAGGACACAAGCACATCATATCAAGATTTAATTTGAAGTCAAATGATTTACTGTTTTTGTTTCTTATTTCAGACTTGGCAGAATCCAAACCCAGAGAACTAGAATTAATGATATTCCCATCATTCATGATTTTTTTAATAAGACTTTTATAACTGGAAAACAGCAACAAAAAAGGACAGGGACAATTCTAAAAATTACTGAAGTGGGAATTGAGACAAAGCACAAAAAAAAAAATCAAATGAAAGCCAGCTATTGCAATGATTTCCTGTACATGTGACTGCAACTGAAACGCATATGAACAAAGGCAGTAACCCCTACTTTTCCACTTTTAACCAGAGATGGGAACATTTCCACAAATGATAAGAACATTTTCATGTAACTCCCTACATACTGCAGCAGATAGCACTGTGAGTCAGATGATTAAATAAAGTTCACAATTTTGAGCAGCATATTTTTCCCCCCATCTCAGAGGCAAAAGAATGGAGGAAATAATTTCATTTAGACTTCTCTGTGGCACGTAAAATGTGTCTTGCCACAGTCTAACCTGCTGGTCTACAACACGCAAAAGGGGTCAAGTAAACTTTGATTAAACCACTAAGATGGTATCTGAAATTGGAGGCACGCACGTATCTGTAACTCATATGAGGACATGCCCAGTCAATTATTTAAAGAACTAGTTAAGGTAGGTGTTGTTTAGTTTCTTGTTTGTACATAGATCCTGTAGACCTTGTAGGCAGTATTATTTGCTATTTCATGATAACTGCAGGTTTGGAAAACATATATTTCAAAATTTAATTATATTTTGTTCAGGTAAACTATACATAATCCTCTGCAAGAAAATAAGAAAATGAGTAGCTACAACTGTAGACATTCAAAACAATAACAAAAAATTTAAGAATTTCTTCACATTCTAAATCACCTCTTTTGATATCATAGCACTGAATTATTCTGCCATTACATTGTAAAAGAGCAGTGCTGACTCTTATTTGTTATGACTTTGTCTTACTAATACTGCAAAATGTACAACATTGGGAAAGCTGGCTAAACCAGTGCAGTATTTTTTTCTAAACCAAACCATTTCTAACGTTGCACTTTGAGCTCAAGTTGTTTAGCTAGAGGCCTGCAAAATGGAAATCTCTTGTTAGAATCAATTTATAATTCATGTCAATGTAGTTCCAAACCATTTTCTGCCTGCCATTTCCCCTACGGTGTTCATCCTGTCTTGTTCTTATTCATGAAATAAAGAAGCATCTATTTATAAATTACATTGGATATTAATAAATCAAATTGGAATTTTTCAGCTCTTTAGAGCTTAAGTGGGTAAACCTATGCAATTTAACAAACATTAAAATAGTGACAGTGGTATAGCAGAAGCTGCAGTCTTTCCAAAGTAAAAAAGCTATCACAGAGGTCTTGACTGTTGTTATTCATAAACCCCCACTGGGCTCTACATCTCTCTCAAACTACTTACCTAACTATTAAAGTAAATAGTGTTTAATCATTATACTTCTAAAAGAATTTGTTCCTGATTTGTATTTCTGTCAGAGGATTACAGCCCAGCACTTACCAACAGCTGATTTTAAAGATTGTAACCTGACTGCTTAACTTTGGCATAGAGACAGGGTGTTATTTCCACTTCATTGGCAAGAATATTAACTTCAGTAGCAAAAGCTATCTTTTTTTTCCAAAATTTTTCTTGTTTACAGATTATTTTTGGCTTACTTTTTCTGTCACACAATTGATTGTTCAGGTGTGTCACCCTTTCTGTAAGTATGTAAGCGTGCATTTAATATCTCATTCCTTGGCTTTTAAATGCTAAAAATGCTAACCGTGAATAAGCAGTTCTAAGGTAACAGAAATAAATCCACACTGAACTAATTCTATGTCTCCTTCCAAATTCATCCCTAAATCTCAGGAGATAACTAATATATTAGTCCACGAATAATTTGCTTAAAGAAAGTTTTCCTCTTATTCTGTGAGATAATAATGAGGAAGTAATAAGAAATACGCAATACATTTTTCTAATGTACCTGAGGCTGGGTCATCATGCAAGATAGATGAATAAAAGTTGTTTTCCATAATAAGAACTGTGAAACTTATTTGATATGTGTGTTTGAAAATAAATGCCATCTGGAATTGAAGAGATTTCACTGACACTGACAGCCCCAATTCACGTAAAAGATTAGAAGGAAACACTTTTCACTATACTTATTAATTTAATATTTTAAAAAGGTGCTTATCCACCTTTATTCTGATTTGCATTTCTGTTGAAGTTCTAATATTTAGTATACTTGAAGAATTTTCAGCCATTTTGAGATTGCAAGGAATTAATAAATGCCAGGAGTTTGAATGAAGGAAAAATGCCTTGCACCAATGATCATAGACTCATAGAATCAGAAACATTTGGGTTGGTAAAGATCTTTAAGATCAAGTCCAAGCACAAAACTAACATTGCCAAGTCCACCAGTAAACCGTGTCCCTAAGCACCACATCAACATGTCTTTTGGCATAAGTACCAATAATCAATCTATTCTGGTCTCTATGACTAGCTAAAAACTTCACTTTCCCTTTGAGGAATCTTTCTTTTATCCATCTTATCAGCTGTATTTCTGGGAAAAGAAAAAAAAATCAATCTGGATCTACTGACTTGACCACATCACTTTGCCTTATATAGTGATGTCTGTTACATGGACAGAAAATGTAGTGAGAATTGTACAGCTTAATTTAAAAGACTAAAATGTAGATCCTTATAATAATGATTTTATTAAGTTTTTAGTTTGTGGGGTTTTTTTCCTTCTGGTTTACAAACACAGTAAGGCAGCAACATGCAACCCATATAACTTTAAGGTTTTTTTCTTATTACTATTGAAATCATCTTTTTACTTCTTATTATTGGAGTTTTCTTGTTACCCCTGTAGTCTGTTCTCAGAAAAGATCTTGCAGCTGAAAAATGTTTTTTTTTTTGTAAAGTTAGATAAAGACAGACTCCAGAAGTATATTATTATGCTTCATAGAAACACAGAGTGTTGATGCATCTGCTAAGTACAGATTTCTGTTAATTCACCCTTCTATTTAAATTTGAGATGAGTTTTTTAAATGGCTATGAATCTAGGTTTAGTTCAGAGGAAAGAATGTCTGGTTTGATGACCAGATCAAAGGTTTGCTGAAAGCAAGAGGAAGGCTTGAGATGCAAGCATGAAAATAAAAACTTTGCCAGAGAGGGAGGAATGAGCAAGAAAGGGATTAAGATGTAGTATCAATTTAGGGATGAATTATTAGTCAGGTTCTAGAAAAAATTTGAGTCACTGGTCTCTCTGGATTTGCCCTGAAATAAGGAGGCTCGTTTCTGACATAAAGTTTACCTACTTTGTAAGCAAAAAAGTACATAGTTGGGATATATTTCATAGGTTTATCCACGGGTATAGATATATAACATTTTTATTTCTTTTTTTTAATCATTAAATTTCTCAAACTCTGCTTTTCGTTATATAAAGTGACATCAGAATTCTCTGAAGTAAGTTAAGGAGATTGAAGATGCTAAAATCTTAAAAAATATTGCCTCCTGGAGATATTTTACTTTTTATTTTTTAATTTTAATTTTTATTTTTATTTTCCTTTTTTGTGTTCTTTTTCCTTTTTCATTTTCTTTTTCCTTTCTTTTCTTTTTTTCTGAATAGATAAATACTGTGTGCAGATTTAAAGGTTAAAAACTTTAAGGCAGTGACACTTTCTCTGAATTTTGATTTGGTGAATGGCATAAGATCTAACAAAAAAAAAAAAAAAAAAAAAGCATGTAAAACCTAAGCAGGTCAACCAATCTTTTTTTTGGTCAGTGGAAGACAAAAACACCACTTTTAAGGTACTCAGTTGAATAAATAACACTTGATCAGAACATAGAATCATAGAATCATAAAAGTGGTTAGGGTTGGAAAGGACCCTAACCTTTCCTAAATGGGGAGGAACACCTCACACTAGACCATGTAGCCCGACTCTGTCCAATCTGGCCTTGAACACTGCCAGGGGTGGAGCATTTACCACTTCTTTGGGCAATCTATTCCAATGCTTCACCATGCTCACAGTAAAGAACTTCCTTATATCGAACCAGAACTTCCCCTGTTTTAGTTTAAAGCTATTATTTCTTGTCCTATTGCTACACTCCCTGATAAAGAATCCTCTCTAGCATTCTTGTAGGCCCACTTCAGATATTTGAAGGCTCCTATGAGGTGTTCACGCAGCCTTCTCTTCTCCAGGCTGAACAATCCCAACTTTCTTAGCCTGTTTTCATACGGGAGGTGCTTCAGCCCCCTGATCATACTCATGGCCCTCCTCTGGACTTACTCCAACAGTTGCATGTCCTTTTTCTGTTGAGGACACCAGAACTGCATACAGTACTCCAAGTGGGGTCTCAGGAGAGCAGAGTAGACAGGCAGGATCACCTCCTTCAACCTACTGGTCGCACATCTTTTGATGCAGCCCAGGATATGGTTGACTTTCTGGGCTGCATAAAATAACAAACACAAATTTAAGTTTTAAACATACAAAATTAAGTAGGATGAATCTTATTTACATACACTAATCTCTCTTAAAAGGCTTGTTAGTGCACCAGTCTTCAGATATTTTAGCTGTCATTGTCTAAATATCTCATTAAAATGCAAGCATATGACTATATTTCAAAGATTTATAATTTGGTCATATTTCAGTGATTTCCACAGTGACAGTAAGAGTTACATCACCTCTACATAGACCATTACAGCCATGTTTTCAAAGGAAAAGGAGTCTTATTTTTTCACAGTGGATAACCTTTTGTAAATCACTTAGAATTAAACTTCTGGAATAGGGCTTGTCTGTCCAAATTTAGGCATCAGCATCCAAAATAGTTCTCTAGACTCCTTTATTGTCAGTCACAAAGAGTAGGTTTTCTTACAGGGAGATGGATCTGACCCATTTACTTAACTAATGTAGGATGAGGGAACTGAAAATAAGTTTTCAAGTGTAGACTGACTGCAATAAACATTTTTGCTTTTTTAATTATTAAATAACTGGGATATTTTAATTTTAAATTAAAATTTAAGTTATGGAATGAGATATCGGGTGTTTTGTTTTCTAATTCTACAGCTTAAATTTGTGTGCGTGCAATGTATGTATATATATGTATGTATGTTTATAAGAGTATAATATAGGATATCTTTATTTCCTTCATATCTTTAAAAAGGCAGCATAACATTGGAATTATATTCAAAATTGTGTCCTGGAACAGGGTCTGGAATATACTTCTCATATGAGTGTCACCAGAATAATTCATTTATATACTATAGGTCTTAATATATTTCTGATTTCTTTATAGGGATTTACAATGTTCTTTAGCTCTATTTTATAAGCACTTATTCCAAGTTCTAAGTGTTTTGCAAAACAGAAAAATATGCAACCCTGAAAGTTATCAATTTAGCATATAATTTACCCAAACTCCTCCAAATTTGCCTCATCTTTCTAACTACCATTTAATTACACATAAAATCTAGTCATTCTAGAAGAATGTTCCCAAACTTAATATCACATCCAATTCCAAAAGTTTGAGAAAAAAACTCCACACTGGCCTTCTAGAATGTCCCCAAACTCCAAATTACTGATAGTGTTAGGTCAAGCAAAAGGAGTGAACACCCATGCCAGAAATGCTCAGTGTATGTAGTACTACAATCCTTAGAAACTCACAGGATACAAATTTTGGTATTATTAACTGTGATAATAGGATAATATTTATCAGTGGAAAGGATTTACTGGAGGAGAAAATCCCAAACTATTTAAACTTTCATGTTGTCTTTACACTGCAAAACAGGGCTACCTGACCCAATGTGGAATTCAAAGCTGAATTCACTGCCCCCTTGGTGCTGTGACATGAAAACACTGGGTATCTGAATATGGTGTTTAATTAAATTCAGTACAAAACCTCCTCATTTTGATTGACTTAGAAGAGGGTGTAGATTGTACAGAACAAAGAAAATGGACTCTGCATAAAAAACACCCTATCTTGGTTTTGCAGTGCAAATGTCACTCTGTTGCCTAGATTGAAATTGTGGAGCATGATGAACCTGAAAATAACCACAATATGATGAAAATACACTTACTGCCTTAAGTTCTTCTCAGTAAAATTTTTTATGAATTAAAGTTATGGTCAAGAAGACCTAGGAAAGACTTATAGAAGTTGAGGTCTGATTTGAAGTCAGTGAACTACTACACAGTCTCCCATAAAACTTGCAAAAAGATACATTCTTCCTGAATTTAGAGTGCCGTAGGAAGAAAAGGGTTCTCTTTTCCTAAGGCTGGGACTTCAAGAGGTAAACTTGAGCCAATTGACTGTTAAGTGAAAATTGCAACTTTACTCCCTGGAATTTATTTTTCTTTGAATTTTGAATACATAGTTCTCCTCTTAGTTAAAAAAGTCTTGAAAGTCTGTTATGCCTGCAATGTAAATGCACTAATTTGTTCAAAAAAGAGCATTTTGTTTAACTTTCATTGCACTTTATTTAAGTCTTGGGACCAAATATTTACCGCATGCAATTACATAGATATTGCTGACAGAGTAGCAGTGAACTCATAATATCTATCAGAGAACTAACCTTAAGCCTTTCAAAGGAACAATGAAATTAGTATTTCTCTAATACTATCACAACAGATTTTCAGATTGCTATCAAAGAGCTATATAAATACAGATTGAAAACCAAGATCTTTTCTTTTTAAATGTATATATTCATGCACACAGTGAGCAAACTGGATAGCCAACTCAGGTCACTGATAAAGTGTTAAAAATACAATTTAAACCAGACCAATTCTGCTTTCAGAACAGGTCTACTATTAGGTCATCACACTGTGAAGCATAGCTGCATCTGTGCTGTACTACATAAAAAGCACAAACTGTCCATAGGAACCTCAGCAATGAAACTGCTGCTTGTTAAGATTACAGTGGCAATTTAACCAAAAAGTATATTCGTAGGTCACAGGGAAGGAAGAAATTTATTGTCATCCAGCTTTCTATCAATATAAGTTTACTTATTTTATATTTGCTAACAAGTAGTTACAAAAGAAGAGTATCACATCATCTCAGCTCATTGACAAACTCTTTAGTCTGTTCATGCAGGTGGTTAATAAGTAATTATCAAGCAGGCCCTGTAGGAAGAATGTGGGCATCACTTAATTCTACAGTGAGTACAAGGTTCTGCTTCCTTTAGAATTCAGTTAGTTGCTTGCAAGAGTGCTTGGGTTTTTTTAATGATGTTTTATGGATTGATTAATTACAGAAATAACAGCTACAGCAGCTGAATACAGTGGGGGTTTTTTTGTTTGCCTTTTTTTCTTGTATTTGGTGTGGAGGTTTGGTTTGGTTTGGATGTTTGTTTCTGTCAGAGAAGAAATCGGTGTCAGGGAATCTGATTTCTTGTTATTTCACCTTGAACAGAAATGGTCACATGTAACTCAGTTTGCCTGTATCTTCAGAAGCTATCTATATGTGATACAACAGGAATCTGCTTGACTGAAGTAACCATCTTGCTGGAGTTGTTTCCTTCTAAGTGTTTTAAAGCCATAAAAAGAAGAGTCTCATCAGTTATTTGTGTTTGCACTATTGCTCAGGATTGCTTTAGTGATGCTTTATAACTAAGAAAGTCTTTGAATATGGATTCTCATGTTCAATGAATAAGTGACAAGACCATGCTCAGCTTGAAACTATCGCTTTTCTATCTCATAGTACTTTTTCTTTTTTTTTTCCTTTTAAATGAGCCTTAGAACTTTGGAGATACCAGGGTAACAACTCTATGGCAATGCTACTCATAATCCAGATAAATTTTTGGATTGAATTACTACAGTATCCATCCTGCTATAGTATTTCAGCACTGGATGATTAATTATTATTTTTAATAATTTAAAAAATATTTTCTTGTGGAAATTTCCCAAGCAACCCAGAACCTATTTGGTATAATCAGGTAAATGACCCAGGAAGCTACAAGGACCTGAGAGGAAATTAACAGAATAACAATGAATTCTGCTCTAAGAAAATGTTAATGGATGATATAAACAACTGCACCCCAGTATGTCTCTGCCCACAACTACTTTTTTTATTTTTCTTATGTTTTTAACAAAACCCAAGTTTTTGAATAACATCTGCAAGCATGTTATAAATTTACACACATATAAAAATGTTTCGCTGTTGTGGTATAGAAGGTTGGTAAAGGATTGTTGCAATTCCTTTACAACCACAGTAAATAAAACTTGAAGAAGCTGGGGAATCCCTAATGAACATACATATAAAAGACTGTTCCAGTGAGCTTCAGGTGGACTTCAACTAAAACTGGAAGTCAAATCATTGGCAAATTAAAATCTCAGGAATTCTACTTCTAAACATTGCCATAAAGTAATTTAGAGATTGAAATACGATGTTGAACAAGAGACATCAGTATAAAAATGGATGCTGATCAAAATTCATGTTCTATCCTCAAATCATTTAAGCAAATATAGAAGAGGTGAGAATACAGAAAAGGTCAACAAATACTTCAGTAATGCCAAGGAAACGTGAAAATGTTAATACCACATGTATTTGAAACAAGAAGTAGAGAACTGAAACAAATGCAGAATAAAAAAAAAAAAAAAAAGTAAGCTGAAATTGCTGTTTGGTAGAAAGATGTGAATTCAGTTTACCAAATTACAACACAGCTGAAATAAACTTAATAAAAAAAAAAAGGGGGAAGGTAAAGTAAAATAAAGAAGAATTATGATCAACAAACCAGATGTACTCGTATATATATTGTCGTTTCACATGAAAATACTCTTTCATCAAAAGAATGACAGATTCTCTTGGTAATATTTCACAAATCAATGTCAAAGACTTGAGTAAGGCTCTCAGGTTTAATGTACCTCCCAAGCAAAGGACAAGAGGCCCCTGAAGTGCATTTTCACAGCTCTTCTCCCAGTAGTCAGGTCTGAGACCACACTGCTCTATCACGTCAGAGTTCACTTTAAATAGAGACAGCTAAACCCCAAGGAAGAGAGGGAAAGGGTTGAAGCCTTTCTCCACCTCACTCAGGACCCTGAATATCAGATATTAAACTTGACACACAAAAGCAAATTTAAAATGAACTAAGAAAATTTCAGACATTGATTCTTTATTTTCAGTTTCCACAAAAAAGTGAAATGTTGGTACAGGTGAAAAAAGCAAGTATCTAAGGTTACTGAAGCCATGAATGAATCTTTAGTGTAGGAAGAACATGAATGTAAGAGGACTTCTCAAGAAATTTCTTTTGTAGCGTTAAAGCTGGAGATGTATCATTTTGCTTACTACCCCAAATGATAAAGTCAAATTATTAAAACTTCTGTAGTGCTTTGAATGAAATGTCACTAAAGGCATTCAAGGTATCTTCTTATCCTTGCTCTCCATTCTAATTGACTGGATTTTTTTTAAACATAACTGAAAATAAAATGAGAGAAAATAGATAATGGACATTGACTCAATACTCATAGTCCAGTCTGTACCCAGAAATAGAGAACAAAAATTACAAAAATAAGTCAAAAGGAAATATAGAAGGCAGTGTGTCCTTACAAGGAATGTATCATGAGCTGTGGTAAGGACAGCAGGGTGCAAATGGCTAGTCAAAGAGAGGACTGAAAACTTGTGCTTTCCTTTGACTTAAGAGCATGTATACAGGACTATAATAAGAGAAAGTCTAAGATATGCGTAGCTATCTTTCTACTCTTCCATTGCTACTGGAAAAACAGGAATGAGAGGACAAGACAGCATACACTAAAAGCTGATAAAAATCTTTGACTTTAATGGCTTTTAATCAAACACTAAATAAGTACAATGAATGTCTACTACCATTCTGAATGTGTGTGGTTAGCTTAAGATGTGTTTTTTGCCTTCCAGTCCTGTGAGAACAAATTAATACATGAATACATGGCTCACATTATGGACAACTCTGATAGGTCTTGAATTTATCCTTGACATATTTATTAAAATTCTAATATTATTCAATATTTTGACTTCTGTAGGCACAGTCCACCTGTAGGCAAGAATCAGTTCTTGCAAAAATAAATTGCATAGAATCGTTAGTATGGTTAGAGTAAATCAGTAGATTAAACTACCCAAGTTAAAAAAAAATAAATAGAAAAGTAAATATGAAATAGAAGTATTATGTATACTTGGTGCAATATTGAACTATTCTCTTTTCATAATGGGCTCCAGCTGTGATTTTACATAAACTAGGAAGAGAGGCAGCTAGTTTAAGGGCACTGTATGCATAGGTCAGTATGGGTTTGTTATTCAGTTTTCAGTGTTAACAAGCATACAGACGGCACAGTGGAAAATCTTACTTAACTGGACAGTATTCAGGATATTATATTGTGAATGGATAGGCATAGCTATTTTGTAAGTTCAACTGATAAAGAACTAATATTAATAGAAAAGAACAAGTAGTAGGTCGCTTTGGACTTCCCATGTAAAAGAGAAGCTTTTGAGATGTACATTGGGTTCATTAGAACAAAGAAAGCAGCAGTATGAGAGCCATATACACAGTGACCAGATATTAATTCTGAAATTATAATTGCATTCAAAGTCACTAGATCAAGGAGGAGCTGTGTAAACAAATCTGATATGGTTTCCTTCTTTATAATAGCTCTGTCAAGATTAGTTACTGGCAAAATTCAAAGGCTTAAAAGTTCAGCAGTGATATGTATTCTAAATTTTAGAGGCTTACTTGAATCTGAGTTTAAAGCTTTAATACAAAAATAAGGTAAGGATTCTAGTAAATTATTACTTTTATTTCCTTATCTCACACACAAGAAAAGAGCCCAAGTTACAGTAATATTTTACATCCATTACATTGAAAGTGGCTATTCTTTAAAGAAACCTGTTTTTCTCTTTCCTTATTCTTCATATAGCTTTCACCTAACTTCCTCTGGACATTGCTCCCATCAACCTAAAACATCCTTTTGACCAATTTTTTCACCTTCTTGTCTTTCATAAATTTAAGAAGAACATTTGATATCCTTTATGAAAGGCTGTTGGACATAAACTCAAGCCTCAGCTATCTGATCCATAGAATATTTTGGTAACCAAGGAAATAATTTTTTCTCATTTCTGGAAGAAAGTTGCCTTTGCAACTAACCAGAAATACAGTAAAATCAGATGTATATTGAGGTTTTGTTCTAAAAAAATATTCATATACTGAGAAGTTCCTGACTAAATTCATATTGATCCACTGACATTAGTGGAACTGTAACTTCATTCCACAACTTAACACCTACTGATCTTCTAGTGTGTCTCTAGTGGATCCACCCTTAATTACTATTTTCAGATTGTTATCATAAATATTGGTGAGAAAAGGACATCCAGAACTTCTGGTTCATATGGTCTGATATCAACATTTTATGACCAAAAGCTGTGAAACACTTCCCTGAGGCCTGAGGGGAGAGGGCTTTCCAGGAGTAGTTCATGACATTCTTGACTACTCTACTAGAAAACAGAAGAGGATAACAAAGCAAGGTATCTGGATTACCTTGCAATGTCATTCTCAACAGGACTTTGTCCTTTCAAAAACTCATATTAGGATTATTAGTTTCACTGACATAGAATATCGCCAGAGAAGAACATGACTTAATTATGCCCTGCCTTCCTACACTTCAAGTGTATCCCAGTAACCATAAACTAACCACTGCTGGACTAACTGTGGTGGGGAAACAGCTGTTGAGGTGTAGCACTGTGTACTGATTTTGGGTAAATCTTGAGGTTTGAGTGAGAGATTAAATAGCAGTAGGTGATTTGAATCCAAAATTTCACAGCGAGGTTCCAAACTTAGTCAATTTTGCTTCTCTATTTATAATAAAAAACATATCCTTTAAAAAAAAAAAAAAAAAAAACAACAGTAAAAGGGACTTATGGAAGAAAAAAATTGCAAAGTGAATGTTTTAAGGTATGGTTGACATTGTACATGAGCAGCAAAATATTTGGTGCTTGGGGCCAGTTAAAAATATTCAAGTTAAGTCCGCTTGACTGGTAAAAACTACACTGAAGTAGAGAATGAATTATAGAAAGTAGTATTTCACTTCTAAAAATTAACTGTCTTCCAGGCATACGCATACTTTACTTTCACACTGATACACTGCACCAGTAGCTTCCAGCAGCAAATGACAGAGTACATCTCATACAAAAGAACTCTACACTTCAGCTATTTCTTTGAAAGAAGAGCCTGTATAAATATTACACCATTGTAAATTCAGCAGTTATCAAGGCAGCACCAGCTGCAGATTTATCCTGGAGGATTTTATGTGTTTTACAGCAGCATGTCTCATAAAAACTGCAATAAATATGCTAATTTTTAATGTCTTTATACTTTAGTTCCATATTTTATCAACTTATAAAACAAAGATTAAATGTATATGGATATTATACTCTTGGATATTGCTTTCACAAGTGTTATAATAATAAGAATAATATCAAGATTAATATTTCAATAAAAGATGAAAAATTAGTTTTCATTTGGTATTTGGAATGACTAAGCCTTTGGCCACTAGATACTATTATCAAGGAACATTAGTGGAATTAGTTTGATGTGATGGTTTCACCTTCCCTTTAATATTTTGGCAGTATCTGTTCTGGATCTTCTATAGATAAGTTTGCATGAAGGCATTTGGCATTCATTTTTAATGCTAAGAAGTCCTGTTTCAGAGGCAGAGGGCTAAAAAGTGTCAGAATATTTAACAGAGGTGGAACGGTGATGAGCAGAGGTATTCTATATTTCTTTCTAATTATCAGCTATCTAAGGAGATGAAGAGAACTTTGATCTTTCAAGTGAACCAAAATGCAAAGAATTAGAAGGTTGTAATCTAATAGTCTCCAAACAATTATACAAACAGGTGGCAGGGAATATCTGGCATTATCTTCACAAATGTTATCTGTGATGGCCAAGTTTTGCTTTTGGGATGTCTGCATTTTGTAACAGAAAAACTACATCTAATTTGCATATCTATTATGCATCACACTGAAAATGAGCCTCTGCCATGGTGTATGCTTCTATTTCTTGCGCCCTGATAAATTAATAAAAAGTACCAAATAAACTTTTATAGAAGGAACATACATGGAACCCAATTCAGAAATCACAATATATTGTATCTTCCAGGCTTGTTTCACTGGTGCTCCCAGTGAAAATCATGTATGCTGTTTCTACCAAGATTAGTGACAGACATTGTGCCCTCAGGTGAGTCACAGCCAGTTTGAATGTGTTTGTCTGTATTGCTTTCCTTTCTGCCATTTCAATCAGCAAGAACAGTTTTCAACTGCAATCAGATCTTCTGTATTTCAGGTAATAAACCAGTGATAAGTGAAGGCCAAGGAAATAGAATCTAGGGTTTCATACAGCTTACAAATGCCACCCCAACAATGTATTTAATCAGTACATACCTCTGCCAGTGCTTAATCATTCATAAAAACAGTGCAGACATTGGGATACTGCTGGACCCTATGGGCCAATATGGGTCCTTCATATTATGCAAATTTTTTAAAATTAACTTTTTACTGTTTTGTATAGGCTCCCAGTTTTCACAACTTTGGAGTGCCTGTTCTGCCAGCTGTATTTCAGAAGATGTTGCCTTACAATTTAAGTCCACAAACGTACAAATAGTCCTGTTGCAAAAATGGCGAAGGTTATTGCATACTTCAGATCTCTAATATCTGGACAGTGTATGAGATGTATGCTTAGTACTAGTTTATACAGCTACTGTTGCAATACTGTACCTTCATGAGAGAGAGAAACCCTACCACAAGGAGTGGTAAGCTCCAATTTGTATCTAAATGTCAAATTTTGAGTAGGGATTTCACAGAATAAGCAAGATCCAGTTAATTGACATTGTCCTTTTCCTCATTCGAGAAACGAACTTCTTGAGTATCTTCAAAGGTTGCTCTGTCCACCTGCCACAAGCACATGTAGGGTATTATTAATCTGGAAAAAATACTACATCAATCCCCCTTCAGTAAGTAATCCTACTTCAGTAAGAAAAGAGGAGGAGATTCCTCAATTTCATGATCAGTGTCTGAGTAAAGCATACCTGTGTTATACGCAAGTAATAACTTTTTTCAATTTTTTTTTTATATTTGCCTTCAGCTGAATTCAGAGAATTTGTTGGTTCCAGTGACTACCACCCCTCTATAAAATGAAATGTATAATTACTTTTATATTTCAATGTTTCCCTTCATATTCCAGCTTTCATTCTTGGTCTGCCTCTTGTGCTCACTGTTTTCCTTCTATTAGGCTTCAGATGTGTATATAACTATTATATATAACTGCATTTTCACAAGCAGTTTCTGTTGAAATTATTTTGTTCACTACAAATGCTAAGCGTTCTCAGAGTCATCATTTTCCAGTTGCACTGGTAAAGACTGAATTCATTATTACTAGACGCAAAAGTATTGCAGTTAGCATGGTTAATCATATTTTGTCTTAATGTGTCATTTATATTCAGCTTTTTAAATTATGATTCCATGTTTACTCATTCCTCAGCATTATTTGCCATTATGTGATTTTTCCTCATCTGATCATGTTGGTATTTGTGATCATTGCCCACTTTTCTGCTTACCCTACTGGCTGCCATGGGGACTATCTCACAAAATAATGCACACCTGCATGTAGGAAGAATGCCTGCAGCACATGTGTGGGAAGCCATAGGCTTCTCAGGAAGCCTATGACAGGAGCCACATAGGCTCTTGAATATACTACAAATTTTAAGCTCCTTTGAGTCCTTCATACAAAAACTTTAGAAGACACTATACTGCCTTTTCCATACCTGTTAGAGAATTAAATTTTAGATCATTCAAAGAAGAGATATTATGAATAGCTCCACCAATAGCACCAAAGAATCTGCAAAGCCAGCATGTTTTTTGACAGACTTACATAGATAGACTGTCTTTTTAAGGATGGACTTAGTGCATAATCAAGTTGAAGAATCATAAAATAGTTGGGGTTGGAAAGGACCTTAAGATCATCTAGTTCCAACCCTGCTGCTATGGGCAGGAACACCTCACACTAAACCATGCCACCCAAGGCTCTGACCAACCAGGCCTTGAAAATCGCCAGTGATGGAGCA